>CAMZMU010000048.1:28048405-28161772 GCA_947311845.1 Poa pratensis
TACGGCGTATCCAGGAGGCTGAGCTTAGGGAGACTCTGAAGAGGATGAAAGGAGGCAAGGCAATGGGCCCTGATGGTATCCCCATCGAGGTGTGGAGAGGCCTTGGAGACATAGCGATAGTATGGCTAACTAAACTTTTCAACCTCATTTTTCGGTCAAACAAGATGCCTGAAGAATGGAGGCGGAGTACATTAGTGCCAATCTTCAAGAACAAGGGGGATGTTCAAAGTTGCACTAATTACCGTGGAATCAAGTTGATGAGCCATACAATGAAGCTATGGGAGAGAGTCATTGAGCACCGTTTAAGAAGATTGACAAGCGTGACCAAAAATCAATTTGGTTTCATGCCTGGGAGGTCTACCATGGAAGCCATCTTCTTGGTACCACAACTTATGGAGAGATACAGGGAGAAGAAGAAGGATCTCCATATGGTGTTCATTGACTTGGAGAAGGCGTATGATAAGATACCACGGAATGTCATGTGTGGGCCTTGGAGAAACACAAAGTCCCAACAAAGTACATTACCCTCATTAAGGATATGTATGATAATGTTGTGACAAGTGTTCGAACAAGTGATGGCGACACCGATGACTTTCCAATTAAAATAGGACTGCACCAGGGGTCAGCTTTGAGCCCTTATCTCTTTACTTTGGTGATGGATGAGGTCACAGGAGATATACAAGGAGATATCCCATGGTGTATGCTCTTTGCGGATGATGTGGTGCTAATTGACGATAGTCGGGCGGGGTTAATAGAAAGTTAGAGCTGTGGAGGCGGACTCTAGAATCGAAAGGTTTTAGGCTTAGTAGAACCAAAACTGAGTACATGAGGTGCAGTTTCAGTACTACTAGGCACGAGGAGGAAGAGGTTAGGCTTGATGGACAGGTGGTACCTGAGAAAGACACCTTCCGATATTTGGGGTCTATGCTCCAGAAGGATGGTGATATCGATGAAGATGTGAGTCATCGAATCAAAGCTGGTTGGATGAAGTGGCGCCAAGCTTCTGGCGTCCTCTGTGATAGGAAAGTGCCACAAAAGCTAAAAGGCAAGTTCTATAGGACGGCGATTCGACCTGCGATGTTGTATGGCGCAGAATGTTGGCCGACCAAGAGACGACATATCCAACAGTTAGGTGTAGCGGAGATGCGCATGTTGAGATGGATATGTGGCCACACAAGAAAGGACCGGGTTAGGAATGATGATATACGTGAGAGAGTTGGGGTAGCACCAATTGAAGAGAAGGTTGTCCAACACCGTCTAAGATGGTTTGGTCATATAGAACGTAGGCCTCCGGAAGCGCCATTGTATACCGGACGGATAAAGCGGGATGAGAATGTTAAGAGGGGTCGTGGTAGGCCAAACTTGACATGGGAGGAGTCTGTTAAGAGAGATCTGAAGGATTGGAATATCACCAAAGAACTAGCCATGGATAGGGCTGCGTGGAAGTTAGCTATCCATGTGCCAGAACCATGACCTAGTTTCGAGATCTTATGGGTTTCAACTCTAGCCTACCCCAACTTGTTTGGGAAAAAAAAGGCTTTGTTGTCGTTGTTGTTGATATTGAATGCAAATTTTCTTGTCCTATTGTGTTGGGAAGACTTTTTCTTAAAACTGTTGGTGCTGTCATTGATATGAAAGAAGGAAATATTAAATTTCATATTAAGAAAGGGATGGAACACTTCCCTAAAAATAGAATGAGGTCATCTTTTGTGTCTTGTGTTAAGTCAAGTGATTTGGATGTTGCTAAAATTGATAATAATTGATCTTTTTGCCATTGTGCCTAGGTAAAAGGCGCTAAAGAAAAACGCTTATGGGAGGCAACCCATTGTTTTTACTTTCAGTTTGTTTTGCTTTATTTGAGTCAAGGTTGCTGTTACTTTGGTAACACCTCCTTTGTATCCTTTTATTTTCGTTTTTGTGTGCCAAGAATAGCCTCTAATGAGAGGAAGGTAAAATTTTAAGTTTGCTGTCCAGAAACAGATTTCTGTTCGTCACCGTACGAAATTCTAAAAAATCACAGAACGTGATCTAGAGCTTTAAATTTTTGACAGCAAGCATATGGGTTTTTTCTACCTTTCGTTAGTTTTGAGTTTTCTGATTCGAGGTGTCCTAATAGATCAAAAAAATCATCTTTGCGTTCTGTTCTGTTTTTGACAGATTCTGTCCAAGTTTTTGCATTGCACCTTTTACGGGCAAAGTGGAGTTCTTCTATCCACGGAACATCTTTAGATCTTTGTGACAGTACCTAATGTTTAGAAACAAGTTTATGCAATTTGTCAAGTGAGAACTCAAGGTGAATTATTTTGTTTGAGGACTAACCCCTCTAATAAGTTTGTGATAAGTTTTGTGTGAAGGAAGTTTTCAAGTGTTGAGAGAACGAGGTGATGAAAGAAGATCAAGAAGGGATTAAAGCTCAAGCTTGGGGAGGCTCCCTGGACCTCCACCAAATATTCAAGAAGTCTCAAGCGTCTAAGCTTGGGGATGCCCAAGGCATCCCCTTCTTCATCGACAACTAATCAGGTCGATCCCAAGAAACTATATTTTCATTTCTTTACATAATATGTGTTGTTCTTGGAGCGTCATTTATGTTTTGCTTTCAGTTTTGTTTCGTTTTGTTTGCTGGTACTTTTCAATAAATGGATCCTTGCATTCTTGTGTGGGAGAGAGACACGCTCCGCTTTTTCTTATACACTCCTGTTCTTCACTCATATGTGTAGAGTGTTTAGCTTTTTATTATTTTGGCTTCTAGCTCTCATTTTTCATGTATCTATTTCAGAGCTATTAGTTATTGTACTCTCTTCTGTTACATGCATATTTCTTAGAGAGTTGTTTCAAATAAATTGATTGGTGTTTGCTTGAAAGGGAACTATCATGTAGGAAGTGGTAAAAGAAATTCAAATAGCATTGTCTTGAGTTATTTGATGCTTGTCAATTGTTTTGAGATATAAATTAGATTAATGCTTAAACTTGTGGATCATTTGCTTAAGAATGGACTAGTGGAGAAATACCGTAAAGTTTAGAATTATGATGCTTGTTCTGATTGTTATTTCTCAAAGTCTAGATATTCTTTTTGCAAAGTATGTTTGGTTGACAAGGAAGACAGTGTGGAGTCTAATGGTTATGCTTAATTATATCTTGTGGTCATTCGTGTATTCGGTTGTTAATATGTGTTTGCTTGACACCTTGCTAAGCCTAAAAACTCTGTAATGAGAGGGAATGCTTCTCGTGAATCCAAAAACCTTGAGCCAAATATCCATGCCATTCGTGTCCACCATACCTACCTACATGTGGTATTTCCAAGCCACTCCAAATAAATTTTTCGTATGCTACCTTTAAATATTCAAAATGTTATTACTTCCTTTTTGTGCCTCTACTACTAAGCTCATGAGGAAGTAGTGGGTGGTCTTTATTGCATTTGTTGCACAGACTTATTTCAGGACTTGTATGCTTCATCTACTTGTCCATTAATTTTGCAAAAAGAGCTGGCAACGGGGTGCCCAGCCCCATAAAAGATAAATTACAACTTTCACAAAAAACTCTCCTCACATTTTGTTCCTGTGAATTCAGTAAAGCATCTGCATGTGTAAACAAAGGAGATAAAGAGGAATGATCTGCTTGCTGCAGAAATAACGTTCCTCATGGGAGCCGCTCTTAAAAGTCTGTCTAGCAAATGTAGTACTGCATTGTTCACTATCATTCGTTGACCATAGTATGCACCTCTCAAATATATATTTTTATGTCTCTATATGGTTACAAAAACTAAAAAGTTCTAGCACACGATTAATCTCTGCTTCCCTCTGCGAAGGGCCTTTCTTTTACTTTTATGTTGAGTCAGTTTTCCTTTCCAATCTTTATCTCTCAAGCAAATGCATAGTATCAATTGGGGTACAAGTCTACTACATGTCATCTTTATGTTTAACTGTGAAAACTTTATATTGACATTATCTTAAGATAAACAAGTTACAAGTTGAAGCTTCTTGCTGAAAACTTAAATCTTCCTTTGTGTTGGTTGAGCATCTTTGCCGAAAGTTTATTGCTTTGTGAACTATCAAGCTTGACAAGTCTTATAATTTTCATGTCTCCAAAGTACTATCCATGAAAAATTCTTGCTTAGATGTTACACATGGTTAATCATTATTTGCTTTATGCCAACTATAGGCCATTGACTTGAATCACTTCATTCAGTTCATATGCTTTACATTACTTGATCATAATCGTGTTGGTAGCATGTCACTACCAAAAATTATTTTGTTATCATTTACCTACTCGAGGACGAGCAGGAATTAAACTTGGGGATGATGATACGTCTCAAACGTATCTATAATTTTTGGTTGTTCCATGCATATTATATATCATTGACACATGCTTTTATATCATTTTGGCACATTTTTATGGAACTAACCTATTAACAAGATGCCCAGTGCCAGTTCCTGTTTTTGCTGTCTTTTTGTTTCAGAAAAGCTAGTCGGTGAATTTTCTCGGAATAAGCTGTCAATTTACATTGCTTACATTACGCACCTTGCTTATTGCAATTATCTGTTGCTTGCCAGGAGGGCGCCTGCAGGGGGCCCCACAACCCCCAGACGACCCCCAGGCGCGGCCCAGCCTTGGTACTTTTGGGTTACATTGCTTACATTATGCACCTTGCTTATTGCAATTATCTGTTGCTTACAACTTAATACTTTCGGGTGACATGCTGGATAGCGATCCCGGGGTGGATTATTAGTCATAGATGCAGTTGGATAACGGTCTATGTATTTTGACGTAATGCCCATATTAAATGAAACGGTGAACCTTGTGTCATGATAGTATTGTGTTGCGCCCATGTTTGTCAATTGCCCCGCTGTAATTTGTTCACCCAACACGTTTATCTTTCGGAGAGACACCACTAGTGAACTGTGGACCCCGGTCCTATTTTTGCTATATTGTTTAAAACCGTTTTAATAGCTTTTACTAGTCATTTGCTCGCTGGTCATTTTTGCTCTCATATTATTTTCCACCATACGTTTAATCCTTTGTGTTCAGCAAGCCGGAGGGATTGACAACCTCTCTGTTTCGTTGGGGCAAAGTAGTTTGTTGGTGTTTGCGCAGATCCACGTCAACACGCAATAAAGATTTCTGACGCCATTGCCATTGTCACCTTTCCGAAGTCTTCTCCAAGTCCTACTGCTTCGATAACCTTGGTTTTGTAATCAAGGGAAAACTTGCTGCTATATTGCTTCACACCTTACACCTGGGGTCTCCCAGCGAACGTGTTATTCCACGCCATCAGTAAACGAAACCCATTGCGGCGGCGGGTGGCGGCGGGAGGCTGGACTACGCGGGAGCGTGCAGGCGGCGCCAGGGAAGGGTTTCGGCGCGGGTTGAAATGTTCCTTCCGCCAAACGGAAATGACTTATAAAGTAAACTAAAAAATTTGACGCGAAACCCGCGTATGTAAGGATTTCGGCGGGACGTTTTCAATTTCCCGTAAAAAAATTAATGGCCAGGTAGTTTTACGGTATCTGCTCGAGTCGTGTTTTCCGTCCGAACCCGTAAAAAAACAGTTATTTTACGGGTTAGATTGTTTTACGGGATCTGATAGAGATGCTCTTACACACTGGACAGGGCGGCGAAGTAGTGATGGAGAGAGAAAAATTAGCTCGCTAAGAGCTCGTTTGGCACCCATCATTTCATTTCATTTGATAGAAATGAAATGATGGCTTTGAAAAGTGAAATGACAAGGTTAGAGATAGGAATTGGAATAACATATAACATTTGCTAGAATTTCAAATGAAATGACCTGTCCAATGTCATGCAAGCCAAACAGGTTTAACATGAATCTCAAATAAATTTCATAATTCTGACTCGAAATAATGGCTACCAAACGAGCTTTAATTGTTTTCAGGACGAGCGAACCAGTACCACCAAGCACCAGATGTACCCCTTAATGAGAAATGGAACAATTTTCATGTAAGAGAAGAATCATCTAAACCATCAACTTTCTGCATGTTACATATAGTACGTAAATTGATCCTTAGGAAATAATTTTCTTAGAAAAAGCAAGTTACTAACAAGTATTATAAGGAAAATAAAATTAAAAGTAGGTATATGGTCTGCGTAAATATCAGGAAAGAGAAATTGTGCAAAAACAAGAGAAAAAATATTTCTTTGGGCCCATTCCTTGCCGTGACGGTATCCTTCTTCCTCTTTGCCGTGAGGGCCCACAATACGGCCCGCCAGTGAGTGCATCACTCTTCCTCTTTGCCGTAAAAAAAAAGAAGTCTAGCATCGGGCGAATCCGTTGGGATCTTCCTCGAGCCATGGCATCCCAACTGCCGCCGCCGCCGCCGGCGGAATCTCCCCCATCCGCACCCACCACCACCATATTCACCATCGGCGACGACCTCCTCCTCGAGATCTTGGTCCGCCTCCCCTCCCTCCTGGCCCTCGTCCGCGCCGCCTTCGCCTGCCGCACCTTCCTCCACGCCGTCCGCTCGTCGCCCACCTTCCGCCCCAGGTTCCGCGCGCTCCACCCGCCGCCCCTCGTCGGCCTCTTCATCAGGAACCGCGACGGGGACATCCCTTCCTTCGCCCCGCTCCGCGGCCGCGCCGACCGGGACCACGCGGCCGTCCTCCGCGGCTCCGATTTCTTCCTCACCCGGATCCCCGACGACCAAGGTTCCTGGAGATTCAGCGGCTGCGGCTGCCGTGACGGCTACCTCCTCCTCCACAACTGGCAAAACAGGATGTATGCCGCCTACAACCCGCTCACCGGAGTGCTGCATCGGATCCCCTTGCCGCCCCTGCCTGTCCGCGAGCTCTATGTCCTGTCCTCCCCCGAAGAATCCTTCCGTCTCGTCTGCGTCCACGAGGACGGCTTGCAGGTGCGTGCTGTCGTCTTCTCGTCGGACACGGGGGAGTGGCAGGTTTTACCATGGGCGGAGGCTGCGACGATCAACAAGGACCATCCTGCCGACGACGAGCACTGCCTCCCGCCGAGGACCGGTAAGATGGTGAATGGCCGCATCTACTGGACAAGAAACGACTACATGATTGTGCTCGACACCGCCACGATGCACTTCTCTTCGATGGAGCGGCCGCCGTTCACAGCCGGGCAGAAACCTTTTGTGGTTGGCGAGACCAAGGATGAGGAGGTCTGCATGGTTTGTGCAGTGGATCACAGGGCCATGGTTGCTGTCTGGGTCCGGAGAGCCGGTGGTGACCGTGTGGACAAATGGATGCTGGACAAGGAAATTGTATTGGATGATATCGCTGTGCTCAAGCTGGTGTCGGTTCATCGGGGCTTCCTGCACTTGCACTTGATGGCCACTGATGAACCCAACACTGTTCCTCTTTGCTGGTTCTTCTCATTCTGCCTGGAAACAGCGGAGCTGAAAAAGATCTTTTCTCTGTACGAAGACGAAATCGAGGGGTCCTATCCCTACATCATGCCGTGGCCTTTTTCTTTGGTGTGCAACAAGACGAACCCACGAATGGAAGGTGCTTGACCAAGAAGAAAATACTCATACAAGATTCTTTCTTACTCTCTATCTCTATGTTATGAACTGATGTTTTGCTATGGTGTTATGAATGTATTGCCGGTTAGAATAAATCAACACGGTGTATGCTTTAGGATTTACAATTCATTTGTGTACTTTTAGGATTTACAATTCATCTGTGTACTTTCTTTGAGGAATGATGTCATAACTTCCATACGTCCAAATAAGTAGCTCCTGGCTTGTTTGATCATTCTCAGCTTTGTTCTAGAGTTTCTAGAAAAATATCTGCGCATCACTTTAACAGTTTAACTGCAGCATGCTGACTACTTTCATTAATCAAGCCGAAACAAAAATACAGAATGAAAGCTTTCTTGAGGCAAATCATGAAACTAATTGTCAAGCAGGTCTTACAACTGCATAGATATGTTCAATCCACTGAAGCAATAAGATGGAAAGATTGGCAATACCATTCTGGAAACTCTCTTCCAAAAATGTGGGGATGGTCGAGCAGTGAAGTAAACCTCGTGCAGTGTAGTCCTGCTCATTTCAGTGAACTCCGCCTATGTTGTCTCAACATAGCCGGTCCCAAGCCCGGATAAAGGAGGAGGGTTGTGATAGGCTTGGCAAGCCAACGGAAAAAACCCAGCCACTCTTATGGAGATGAAACCCAAAAGAACCTCGTTGGGGCGTAACCCTCTTAGCGACGCGCCATATCGGAACCCGGGTGTGGTGTCAAATGGGCAAGGGCCGGGCCGCCACCCCCTTGGTGGCGCGCCGTATCTTGATCTGGATACGGTGATAAGTGAGCAAGGATCGGGTCGTCGCATCCTTAGTGGCGCGCTGCATCGACGCCCGGGTGTAGTGAAAAATGAGCAAGGGTCTTCGCATTTGACTCGACGAGTGCGGAGGGTAAGGAAGTTAGCCGAGCCTAGGAGGATCCGCTTAGGTAGCTGGAACGTAGGGTCCCTGACGGGCAAGTTACGGGAGTTAGTTGATACGGCGATAAGGAGGCGTGTTGATGTCCTATGCGTCCAAGAGACCAAATGGAAGGGACAGAAGGCGAAGGAGGTGGAGGATACCGGCTTTAAGCTGTGGTACACGGGGACAACCTCAAACAAAAATGGGGTAGGCATCTTGATCAACAAGAGCCTCAAGGATGGAGTAGTGGACGTCAAGAGGCAAGGAGACCGGATTATCCTAGTCAAGCTGGTTGTTGGGGACTTAGTTCTCAATGTTATCAGCGCGTATGCCCCGCAAGTAGGCCACAACGAGAGCACCAAGAGAGAGTTCTGGGAAGGTCTCGAGGACTTGGTTAGGAGAGTACCTACTGGTGAGAAGCTCTTCATAGGAGGAGACCTCAATGGCCATGTGGGTACATCTAACACAGGTTTTGAAGGGGTGCATGGGGGCTTTGGCTATGGCATCAGGAACCAAGAAGGGGAGGATGTCTTAAGCTTCGCCCTAGCCTACGACATGGTCGTAGCTAACACCCTCTTTAGAAAGAGAGAATCCCACCTAGTGACTTTCAGTAGTGGCCAACACTCTAGCCAGATTGATTTTGTCCTCTCTCGAAGAGAAGATAGACGCGCTTGCCTTGATTGTAAGGCGATACCTGGAGAGAGTGTTGTCCATCAACATAAGCTGGTGGTGGCTGACTTCCGTTTTTGGATTCGTGTCCAGCGGGATAAGCGCCCAAAAGTTGCTAGAACAAAGTGGTGGAAGTTAAAGGGAGAGGCAGCTCAAGCTTTTAAGGAGAGGGTTTTTAAGGAGGGCCCTTGGGAGGAAGGAGGCGATGCAAACAGTATGTGGATGAGGATGGCGACTTGCATTCGGAAGATTGCATCAGAGGAGTTTGGGGTGACCAGGGGAAGTAGAAGGGATGCTAAGGATACCTGGTGGTGGAACGTTGAGGTCCAGAAGGCTATTAAGGAGAAGAAGGACTGTTTCAGACGCCTATACCTGGACAGGAGCGCAACCAACATGGAGATATACAAGGGGGCAAAGAAGGCCGCAAAGCGAGCGGTGAGCGAGGCAAGGGGTCGGGCGTATGAGGACCTCTACCAGCGTCTAAACACGAAGGAAGGCGAAAGAGACATCTATAAGATGGCGAAGACGAGAGAAAGGAAGACGAGGGATGTCAACCAAGTCAAATGCATAAAGGACGGAGCGGATCAACTCCTCGTGAAGGACGAAGAGATCAAGCGTAGATGGCGAGAGTACTTCGACGACCTGTTCAATGGAGAGAATGAGAGCTCTACCATTGAGCTAGACGATTCCTCCGATGATACCAGCCGACGCTTTGTGCGGCGTATCCAGGAGGCTGAGGTTAGGGAGACTTTGAAGAGGATGAAAGGAGGCAAGGCAATGGGCCCTGATGGTATCCCCATCGAGGTGTGGAGAGGCCTTGGAGACATAGCGATAGTATGGCTAACTAAACTTTTCAACCTCATTTTTCGGTCAAACAAGATGCCCGAAGAATGGAGGCGGAGTACATTAGTGCCAATCTTCAAGAACAAGGGGGATGTTCAAAGTTGCACTAATTACCGTGGAATCAAGTTGATGAGCCATACAATGAAGCTATGGGAGAGAGTCATTGAGCACCGTTTAAGAAGATTGACAAGCGTGACCAAAAATCAATTTGGTTTCATGCCTGGGAGGTCTACCATGGAAGCCATCTTCTTGGTACGACAACTTATGGAGAGATACAGGGAGAAGAAGAAGGATCTTCATATGGTGTTCATTGACTTGGAGAAGGCGTATGATAAGATACCACGGAATGTCATGTGGTGGGCCTTGGAGAAACACAAAGTCCCAACAAAGTACATTACCCTCATTAAGGATATGTATGATAATGTTGTGACAAGTGTTCGAACAAGTGATGGCGACACCGATGACTTTCCAATTAAAATAGGACTGCACCAGGGGTCAGCTTTGAGCCCTTATCTCTTTACTTTGGTGATGGATGAGGTCACAGGGGATATACAAGGAGATATCCCATGGTGTATGCTCTTTGCGGATGATGTGGTGCTAATTGACGATAGTCGGCGGGGGTTAATAGAAAGTTAGAGCTGTGGAGGCGGACTCTAGAATCGAAAGGTTTTAGGCTTAGTAGAACCAAAACTGAGTACATGAGGTGCAGTTTCAGTACTACTAGGCACGAGGAGGAAGAGGTTAGGCTTGATGGACAGGTGGTACCTGAGAAAGACACCTTCCGATATTTGGGGTCTATGCTCCAGAAGGATGGTGATATCGATGAAGATGTGAGTCATCGAATCAAAGCTGGTTGGATGAAGTGGCGCCAAGCTTCTGGCGTCCTCTGTGATAGGAAAGTGCCACAAAAGCTAAAAGGCAAGTTCTATAGGACGGCGATTCGACCTGCGATGTTGTATGGCGCAGAATGTTGGCCGACCAAGAGACGACATATCCAACAGTTAGGTGTAGCGGAGATGCGCATGTTGAGATGGATATGTGGCCACACAAGAAAGGACCGGGTTAGGAATGATGATATACGTGAGAGAGTTGGGGTAGCACCAATTGAAGAGAAGGTTGTCCAACACCGTCTAAGATGGTTTGGTCATATAGAACGTAGGCCTCCGGAAGCGCCATTGCATACCGGACGGATAAAGCGGGATGAGAATGTTAAGAGGGGTCGTGGTAGGCCAAACTTGACATGGGAGGAGTCTGTTAAGAGAGATCTGAAGGATTGGAATATCACCAAAGAACTAGCCATGGATAGGGCTGCGTGGAAGTTAGCTATCCATGTGCCAGAACCATGACCTGGTTTCGAGATCTTATGGGTTTCAACTCTAGCCTACCCCAACTTGTTTGGGAAAAAAAGCTTTGTTGTTGTTGTTGTTGTTGGTCGAGCAGTGAAGTAAACCTCGTGCAGTGTAGTCCTGCTCATTTCATCTGAAGAACAAAGCTATGTCGTACTCCTTTTTAATCCCACTTAGCTCTTCACTGCACCCCTTGGTGTTCATTAGTTTAGTATCACAATTTGAAGCTGCATTGTCGAAGAAGGTTTTTCACTATTTTTGTGTCTGACTTGGACTCCTGGTTACTTTTTGTTTTGCTTCCTTGATGACAGTTTACTTTTACATTCGGCTATTCCTCTTTCTTGCCATCTCCTCAACTGTGCTTTGGCTCTTTCGTCTTCTTTCTGTAAGATGCAACCGTAGTCTTTCACAATGTCATGTGCTCATTGTGTGTTTTCATCCTAGCTGAAGCCTTTACTGCAGCATTCTCTTGCTACTCCTTGTTGGATTCTCTCTTTTTTTGTCTCTGTTAACAACATTTTGAGTCTTCCTGCTATGAGCAATGTCCTCCTGATTTGGTGTCAACTGCGCCTTTTTTCTGCCATCTTTCCTTCTCTACTAAAGGCTTGAGGTCGGACTATTATCACCTCGACGGAATCATGGAGATCTCCTAAGGAGCATGATTACTGATTCACCACCCCTGACTAAACACGTATTGTCGCATCCTATGCGATTAAAAGGTGCAATATAATAGCAATATTATTTTATGAAGTACAGATCGTAAACTGAATCAAGTATTATAATTCTTTTATTGGACAAGTGGAATATAACAGATTTCAATTTATTGATTTCAAGTATGAACACTGCTAGCCCCAGTATATTTTTATTGTCCTTCTGAACAGTCATGTGGGCTAGCTCTGCTGCCATGGACAGTAACATAGATAATGGAGTTTCTTTGGGCTGATAGTTGTATGGTGTTGGAACCCGGCCTTGCTGTGTTTTCCTGGGACTTACTCACTCCGTTCCACAATATAAGATGTTTTATCTAGATCACATGTTTGGCTAGGTACAAACTCAAATGAGTGTACATATACATTAAAACATGTCCACATACATCTAGATACATGTGCATGTGGACAAAAGCTAAAACCTCTTATATTTAGGAACGGAGGGAGACGCTTTGGTCTTTGGACCTGTACTTATGCAGCAGCGGGAGTCCCTGCTGGGTGTGGTGGGCTCAGTTGCTGAAACTCCAGGTCAACTGTTCTGGAGTATGTAGAAGGCTCAGGCTAAGCAACCCTGCTTCTTCTGCGTTTGCGGTTCCTCCTCACCAGTGCCCGCAACTGCCTTGTAATCTGTCTTGGTGTCGATGGTTTTTCGGGTGAGCGAATCCTTTGAGCCGTGGGAGGGGGGCTTGGCGTCGGACGCGATGGTTCTGATCCCTCTTTTTGTTCCGACCCACTGAGACCCTGCCATTGAGTTGAGCAGCAGAGCCAAATTGCGCCTCAACTCTTTGGGCCATAAAAAATCCAATGTAGTTCAACAACAGTAAAGTTAGACAAATGGTACAAATTATAAGATTATTATTAATAATAAAGTTGGACAATGGTACGAATTATAGGGTTGTTACTCTGCTTTCTTGAAAACACAGCTCACAACTCTCGAGTGACTACTGAACAGACTGCAACGCTAACAGTGCATTGCCATATAAAAGCGTACCAAGATATGAACTTCCAAAGTTAGGGATGCATGCGTAAATCATTAATCATAACAAAGGATCCCTACTGTAATTCAGTACGCCCTCAATGCTCGAGATTTAGTGACACTGGCAACTTTGAATCAAGCAACTTAGTAATGCTCATTTACTGTAAGCGGGGGCAGATTATTGCTGCTCGAGTGTCCAGGAATTTTCTTACCTTGCCAATTTTGAGAATACAAATGACACAGGCTCAACTTAACTTGCAGGAAGATCATAGGAAACCTCCCTGCTAACGATGAGCAGTACATAGCCATTAGTGCCTCGTAGTGACTCACATTTATAAGTTTCTTCCGGGAAAAAAATGCATGAAACCACCATTCAGGCATCCAATTAGTGATGCATCTGCCTGTGGAGAATATAATCAGAATTTGTAGTGGAAACCAAGCTTCATAGCAGATTTCAATTAAGTGACAGAAAGCACTTTGGACATTAATGTGAAATGAAAATCAAATCCGATGCTTACAGATGGCAATAAAAAAGGCACATTAATTTCATACAGAAAAAGCTAAGCAGATTACACGTTCAAAGACTAGACACACCGCAGTTTTCTCAAAATGTTAGAGACCACCAGAAAAAATGTTGCGAGCAAATGTTGCATACACAGATAAAGATGTTGCTTTCGGCGGATAGGGGTTGCATTGAACGGACGTTCCAATCATACAGCTGGGCAGCCAAGCGATACTCCCCTGTATCAGCCGGTTGAGACTCAGCATTCCCCTAAACACAATCACATGTATCAAATTACAAGTACTACAGCTGTGAGCTTAAAAATAAAATCCAAAATGCATGCACAAGATCCTAAGTGGGGATATGACGTGTCTCCCAGCGAAAACATGCGGATGCAGGATGGCTGACATAGGTAAGAAGACTTCGGATTGCATCAGGGCCTAGTCGACCAAAATACAAGGTGTTTATACAGGCAAAATCTTATCGATACATCTCTTGAACAAAATTAGCTCTGTTGCCAGCACAATTCGTTAGTTTGTTACCTAGCAAGGCAATTTCTCAGCCCAGAACAGGATATCTTTACATTCTCTAATAACTCGTCGGTACACTATGATCTTTAGTGCATCGTTTTAGTGGTCTCTGCATCCATGGCCTGCTGAACTATTGCAAGGCAATAATTTGTGTTCATCCAGACTCGCTACACTCCGATCACCAGCTAGCCCAATCCATTACACCATCTACATATGTAGTCCAAAATCTTCACTTCACCCTCCACTGCTCAGGGTTTGATGAGCTTTCAAGCTTCTTGCGAGCAAGAAAACTTCCAGACAGAGGAACAGTTCTCATCTCCTAAGTGTGCAAAAAAAGTAAGAAAAGAAGTGTATAGAATCTGTCATTCAAGCAGCACAAACATATTTCGAATTTAAAAAGTCTGCCTGGGTATAAGACATTCACACACCTGACAGGCTCGACTCCTCTTCAGATTCATCTTCCATGCCAAATCTTCTGTGCCCAGACGATGTTGTAGCAAGAGGAAGATATGGATGAAAGGAGAAACCGTTGACAGTATCTAAGATCAAGTAGATAAAGATCACATAGGCTGTACCACAAAGGAATTACATATATGCTATGTAAATGTCTTCATAAACAGAAATTTAGAAATATATACCAGCAGCTGCTTGGAAGCCCGTCACCCATTGGCCACCTTGAAGGTCATAAACATGGACCATGCCATCCTACCAGAACACAAAAATCATGTTTCAAAGGTTCAATGGTTCGAAATAAGAACTAGGGTGAATGGAAGCAAGCGAAGCCTACCTGCCCACCAGTAGCAAGATGCTTGCCACATGGCTCAATATCAAACTGTACTCGCTGATTGGTAGTATCACACGATCTGTACAACCTAATGAAGGGATTCCACGGAAAACAGAAATTGGTAGAGTTTGACAAAAGTAAGACATTAATCATACTTGTTCTAATCAATATGTTGATTTCTGGAAGTAGAAGATGCGTTTAAATACTTACTTGTAAACAATGTCCACAGTGTTTCGAATATCCCAACATAATATGTATGGATCCTAACAAAAAAATCAGGATCAGGTTAGTAGTATGGTCCCAAGATATGTAATGAACCTTGAGATATGCCAACAAGATCATTTGTTGAAAAAAAGGGGAGTTTTAATCACCTTCCGCCCTCCAGTATATATATAATTTCCATCTTTCGAAAAAAGCACCTGCGATTTTCATCATTGTTATCTGCCATCTATACAGCAAGAGCTAAGCGAGCATGGTAGCTTCACTAACCTGTGTAACACCCCCAAGCTGGCCATGTAAGACATACAATGGCTCCATGTTACTCTCTGCATAAACAGCTGTTGTCTGGCTATACGAGCCAACTGCAAGCATCCCATTCTGAGGAGAGAACGAGATTGAAGATACTATACCTGTAGGAAAAATTAACTCAAACGCATTTAAGATTGAATAAAGCATTTACATCAATATAGGTCAAAAGGTTATCTGAGAAGAACCCATCATGATCTCTGTCATATGTATTCGTGCATGAAACATGCTTTAATGTTTAAACCATTGGTCCTAAGTTCTAACCAAAATTTTATAGCCCGGCGTTTAATAGTGACATTGGTTCCAAAGTTTCAACGCATAGTTCTATAGAAATATCATATGAGAGGTACAACAAGGTCCTGGCACAAAGTTACTTTGGAGTTTGATGGTGCAAATATTGAAAATAAATACCGCCTTGAGTTTTCAGTCATCAGTGTTGTAGTAACGAATTGGCGCTATTACTCATAATTGCACCATACAAAAAATAATAGCTAAAGTTAATAAGTCATGAACATTAGCTTTTGAGTCATGTCACAGAAAGAAGTTGCCTTTTTTCTTCCTTTCTTGGAAAAGCCATAAACATACAAACAAAGTTATACGCAGATGAAGTCAACATTAGCGCATTTCTCTGTTTCAAACTTGCAACTCCAACTGAATTCAGATGCTGTTTTGAAGCATAAGAACAACTAAGTACATCAGTGGAACTTGCACTTACCAGTTGGCCCGTCACCCCCTTTAAGCAAAGAGTATTGCTCGAAATCTCTACCAGGCCGATGAACATCAAACACTCTAATTGCTTTGTTGTATCCAGCAAAGAGCCTACAGAACATCGTACCAACATTGAGTAACACAGTCAAAGCTGGATACTTGCATGGCCATTACAATTTCAGCATTTCATATTCAATATAAACGCAGGTCAGAGGATTGAGTCCATTGCACATACTTTGATCCTGTAGAATTGAATGATATCGAAAGCGCAGCTGTTATCTCATCCATGGCGTCATATGCTCTGTAAGTGCATCGAAGCTGCAGTTGCCACAACGAATCATCAGACATGGAAATTTCATTATCCATACACCAAACACAACAAGCATAAGCAACTCATTCTACCTCGCCGGTGGTGGCATCCCAGAGGTGTATCGGATGATCACGACTGGTGCTTGCAAATACACAGGTGGCTGGATCTGCAAAACAACATAGAACCCTGCATTCAGCAGAGATGTACAGTTTAAAAACCATCTGACATGACAAAGGAAGCAATTCACTCACCAGACGCGGACATGTAGGGGTACCAGCAGAAGTCGTACACAGGCTCACCCTCGTTCACCTGGAGACTTGCGCCATAGGAATCTGCAGTAAAAATTCGAAATTCAAAACACAGTAAGAAGTAACTAAAAACAGGCAGCCATTGCACACGCACCTCCGCCTCCGATGGCGGCCTCTGCAGTGTGCTCCGCAGCAGTATTGTACGCGTCCTCAGGCCTAACCGAGGAAGGAACAAGGTGGCTAGCTTTAGTTGATTGCCTCGAGACTCTAGAGGGCATAAGAAAGTACGGGAACATGAGAGGGAGGGGGGCGTACAGGTAGAACATGCGGAGCGAGTTGTCGTCGGAGCTGGTGAGGAAGCAGGAGCCGTCGGGCGACCACTTCACGCCCTTGAGGAAGTTGCCGGCGGAGGAGCAAGGGGAGCGGAACTGGTCGGCGAAGTGGTAGAGGCGGCGCGGCGGGAGATCGAAGCGGAGCTGAGGCCACGAATACGCTTCCGCCGCCAGCGCCTCGGCAGCATCCTGCTCCGCCACGTTCTCCTCCGTCGTAGGAGCATCCTCCTCCATCACGTTCTCCTTCGCCGCAGCCTCGCAATCAGCGGCGGCCAGCGCCGGTGCTTGCTCCTCCGCCGTTTCCATTCTCTTGGCGGAACTCTCTCCCCTCTCCTGCGGCAAAGCGACAGGATTGGTTGGTCGGGCCGGGCCTGGGGTTTCTCGAGGGTTTTGGAGTAGAGAAAGGCTCGTGGGCCTGGCCCAGTATGAGGCCGTGGGCCGTAACGTGTCGGGCCTCACGTGCACGGCACGCTCCCGGTCGGGTCACGCCACGCGCGCTGGAGGAGTCAAGTCCCACTCCAACGCACCGGCGGTTGCAGTGTGAGATCCGGCCAGAGAGAAGCAGTAACCTCCACGCCAAGCGCCATGTCCGACGAATCGCCGGCGGCGACCGCCGCGGAGGCCGAGAAGAGCCAGCAAGCCGAGCAGACCGGCGGAGGGTGGGGCGGCTGGGGCCTCTCCGTGTTCTCCGAGATCTCCCGCAGTGTGCGAGCACCTGCCCCCATTTCCGCTTCGTGTTGCATTTTTTGTGTTGGTGGGACGGTTAGGGTTCTGATGTGATGTGGTGCGTCTGCGCAGGCGGTGGAGGTCGCCAAGAGCGCCATCGCCGACATCCAGCTGCCGCCGGAGCAGGAGGCGAGACCCGGAGGCGGGGAAGAGAAGGGGAAGGAACCAGAGGAGGGGGAGGATGCCGAGCGCCGCAAGTCGGCGCTGGATAAGCTGGAGAATGCTAGCGAGGACTCCCTCCTGGGCCAGGCTAGCACCTTGCCGCGCTCTCACTCGCTCAGCTTATTTTGGCAAATGCCAGTGCTTATGGTCGATGGATTGAGGTTGTGATGATGCTGTTGTTTCTAATTTGCGTGTGGGGTTCTGCAGGGGCTTAAGGTGTTTGATACCTCGGTGGAGAGCTTCACGACCGGGACGTGGCAAGCGCTCGGGAGTGCATGGAAGAGTGGCTCACTGATTGTTCAGAAGTATACCCCACTTTTGATTTTCATTTCTCTTTCTGATCTGATTCCCTGAGTGACTGTTTGTTTATCTTTAGGATGTTGCATATTTATGTCAAGAATAACTTTAACTACAGACTACAACACATGAAATATTTGAAGCAGACTATGATCAATTCCATGCAAGATTAGATTGCTCGATAACGTATAGTTAACTGTTTATTCAGAATGCTCATTATGTTTATACTCTTCTTGGCTTTAACTTAAAAATATATGAAAGGGAGCTGGTACTAGGACACTATTCCTTCCCCTTTGTTTGGTTGTAATTGAGTATATAGATCTTTGCCTGTTGGCAGGTTAAGCCTTCTATTAAACTTTTTCAATCTTTTCAGCAAAATCATCAAAATTCTTTACAAATTTCCTCATATAGTGATTATGCACATAAATGGCTTTGCGGTATCATGAAGTTAAATTTCTTTGTTAGTGATGGGCAGTAGTTTCGTTCTCAATGCTAACATGTGTTACTTTCTTAGATTGGAAACTTCTGCTTCGAGTCTTGCCGAAACCATTCAGCAAGGAGAACTGCCTGCCAAAGCATCTGTAATAGCACCAACCATTTTAGAGGTAAACCCTAGAATTTAATAATAATGTTTCTTCTACTGTTCTACACCTTTATGGAAAATTATTTTGATATTTAAACCTCAATAATCACAGACAGGGAAGTCGTTTACAGCCAAAGGAATGGAAATGCTTGAGCGTGTTGGTAAAGAGACAATGGAGCTGATCATTGAAGAGACTGGAATGGAAATTGAAAAAGGTACAGGTGAAGGTGATCAGCAAACAGAAGAGGAGCCATTTGAAGAAGTCTCATTTGACAGATGCTTCTACATTTATGGAGGACCTGATCAGTTAGAGGTGTGATTTGTGTTTTCGCGTTCTTTTCATGTGATTGATTACCAGTCTCGGCACTTTTTGTTTCTTATGTCTGCAATCTTCTTCATACTAGGAGCTGGAAGCATTGTCAAGCCACTATGCACTGCTTTTTAATAGGAAAAAGTCAAAGCTTGTTGCTGATCAGAAAACATATTATGATGGAAAGATTAAAGAAATACAACAGATTTTTACTCTTAGTGCCAAGACTGAGGAAGATGGACCAGAATCTGACAAAGGGAAGAAGATTGAAGCAGCTGATACTGATGGTGATGCAGAAATGAAGAAGTTATGTGACTCAAGTGTTAGCAAGGCTGCTAAAATGGCTGCCGGGTAGGCATAACTCGTTCGCTGTATAAATTCAGAAGTAGAATTTAATATTGTTGTCTTGTTTTGTCAAGTAATGAGATAATGTTCATTTATAAAGACCCATATTAGCAATGGAGAAGACTACACATCATCCATTATCCATTGCATATACTCATATTCCGTGTGACCTGGCAAGCAACTACTAGGGATTATCTTACTAAAAGTCAGTAACCAACAAGACTAAACAAAGATTATTAGCATTGTAATCCACATGTTCGATTGCAGCCTAATACTTGAGCATGTTGACGATTACTTAAAAATCATTATTGAGGATTGCATAAGATTTGAAGCAAATGTACTAGTTCTAGCTAGGACAATATTGACAACATGGTTAGGTAAATCATGTATTTATATGGAGGTGAAGGCCAACACATATGTTTGCTATGTTCTTCACTGTCCATCAGTATGCTAATTCTGATTTTACTCTTGAAGAGCATCTTCAAATATTTAAGCTTCATTCTGTTGCATTTATTTCTATAAAAAAGCTTACATGGTTACACTAATCACATTTGCAGGTTCACGACTGCCTTGGGTGGACTTTCTCCGAGTGATATCATCAAACGGACTACGGATAGGCTAGAGACCATTCACTCAGAGGGTGTTCATGTATGTCCATGTTACATGATGTTCTTGCTCCTAAGAAACTATAATCATGTGTCTGAGAAAGTTTCGTCCTGCAGAGATTGTCAGAGATGTGCTGCCTTGCAGTTTCTCAGCTCCTGGTACTTGGGAAATCAGTTATTTCTGCTGCCGATAAATCGAAGGATGAAGATGGAGATGATGTGAAAATCGATTGGCCTGAAGATCTCATTTTGAAAGCAGAAATCATCAGATGGAGGGCGCAATCCATCGCTGGGGATATTGAGAAGGTCTCGACAAGTTTTGCTACAGGTACATCAAAACGTTGATTTTCCCTCTTGCACTTGGATGTAGGGCGTGGAAACTTCAATATTGAAAAAAACATTGTGCTGTATTTGCAGGTATCTCAGATGTTGCTGAAGCATACGCGGCAGCTATACAGAACGCTCTCGCGGACAAGCAGGACGATGTCCCACATCAGTCGGTGCAGGAGAAAGCCAAGTACATATCCAGCCATCTGAAATCCGACCAGACCAGCGCCGTCAGCAAGCTCCAAGACGCCCTCCAGTACCTGGCGTACGTTGTTGTCTGCACTTCAATGCCAAGTGCTTAGTCCCGGAGTGCTGCCTCCCCGTTGTTGTTATTGTTAACCACTTGCTGTGCATTTTGTTTGCGTGGTTCTTCAGGGTTGCTAGAATTAGGGTGTCTAGTTATGAAGCTACTCTAGGGGCTGTGTTTCGTTTCTTCAAACGTCGTGAATCAGTAATTGGCTGTGTCTTGTTTGTGTTTCGTGGCACATGACAGATTGTTGCTCTCTACTTTTTCCTGAGAACAATGAGAATTGCTGATGTATAACAGATGTGAAGCAAAAAGTTAAACCGAAACCTATGACTTCATACTGAGTCGATGTAGTGTGAGTTGTATTTATTAATAACTGTTTTGGTGTGTTCGGTATGTTTCCAAGAAAGGAAGAACGAAAACAGATCATTCTTTATCTTCACTCGAAGTCGCTATGTTTACATGGAACTGAAATGATAATTTCTTTAATTGGGCAGTTCAGTTTACAAGTTAAATATCCATTATCAAAATATAAAGGTTGTAATCAAGCATTTTCACAGAACACTGGCAGTTTCTTCTCTCTTTCCAAGACATGGTACGTCGATAAAGGTAATCACAACCAGGACACGTAAAAATAAAGTCTGAATCCAGATACTGATTCTACTTTTCAAATAAAGAAGGGAAAGTAACTTCAGGTGATGGCCCTCGGTGATCACAGTAATCGGCGTGTCAGTAAGGAAAAGCAGATGGCATTAAGCTCACGTGTAGTACCAAATTCACAACATAACATACTCGTTGGCATAGGATAATACTTTACCTCTTAGTTTTTCACGAGCTGTGGCCTGGAATTGAAAGTATCACATCTATCTGCATTCAACAGCTTCAGAACTAAATGCCAGAACACAGTTCTCCTTCTGGCCTTAGGTTAACAATTCACCTGAACTCTAGCTAGAGTCAGGGCTCAATACAATACAAGGGCCGAATATGCCTTGAAAAATGAGTACAAGGGGAGGCGCTGGGAGCTCAAAAAGTTGTACATCTCTCAGCAGTGCTGATTCAGTTCAAGTATCTTTACCTCAGATTTACAGATTACAAATTGTGACACTGCTACAACAAGCCCACAACTATATGCACATAGCTCTGAATAGTGTGTATTAAAATTTTAAAATGAGTGGAACTGAATGCTGGTAAGCGATACGATGTGTACATAGCTACTATACATTTGGGCCTTGCTCTTTAATTTTTGCTAGTTTTGCATTTATGAGCTTATCTAATATTGGGGCCTCGAGAGGTATCGGGTCAAGACATCTCTCGTGCGCAGCATTGTTCACCTGCAGAGGAGGGGGAAATAATCAGTGCCCAAACGTCTTCCAGAGCAGACTAAATATGAAACAGTTTCTTTTCGCCCAAAAGATCCCAACTCTTATTCACAAGTGATGTGTGCAGATATGCAAAAATAGAACTACCAAATTTGTTTGGATTGGTTCCTTCCAGAAACCAGTGACACAATGTTAGGTACTCCCTCCGTATCGAAATATAAGATGTTTTAGCATTTTTGGACCCACGTGTGATTGGGTCCAAAAATGCTAAAACATCTTATATTTCGATACGGAGGGAGTAGTATCTAACCTCTTTAAGTAAAAAGCTTATAGCTGCTTCATCATCAATATACTCCTTAAGGGAGCTCTTTAGAAATTCCATATCCAACTGAATCTGCTGAAATCCACTTCTGTTGAAAGTCTGAAGCCGGACATATTCTTGCAAACTTTTCAGGCAAAGCTTGAGGACGGCAGAAATTACAGACTCCTGAAATTTACTCATTACACAAGAAATTACTGTCAAAAATGGATATATGCAGTACATGTAACTAAAAGGAAATTATACATGATCACCTAGCAAGTTAATCACAAATTTGAAATAAAGCATTTCTTCCACAGCAAGCATCAGCAAATTCAATCAGTAAGATGCTGTATTGCCTCTTTCAGAAGATGCACGCTCTGACTTGTGCTGCATTTGGACTGTGATGGATTTCTTGGAAACAGTCCTTTGTACTCCTATGGAATATTCTTGATGTTTTTTCGTTTTCAAATGTGCATATTTGTCGAGTAAATTATGCCAAGATGTATTTCGAAGAGTGTAATCGGTATGAAATTTATTTAGGACATATGTACTCATCTTTATCATGTGATCATTCCAGACAGTCGAAAAGATACTGTTGGTCCACGACTAAAAAGTAAAAACTTAACATGAGATCGCCACTGTGACTAATTTCAGCCCTAACTCTGGTGGAAGGACATTATAGAGCCCTAATCCAAATACTGAACAAACTGAATGAGCAATGGGATCAACTCGATATGTTACTAGCAAGGAGAGAGATTTCTAACCAACAAGGGATGCAAAACATCCTAAGGTATTAGAGATTTCATAAAACATAAAGGAATATAGGCAATTTCATGAATTATATATATAGCAGGAAAGTGAAGGATATCTCCACCTGTGTGTATTCAACTTTGGTGAATATTTCCATTTTCTGTTCGAATAATTTTGCTAGATGATTTTCTAGAAATTGACTTCTAGTACGATTTGTGTTTGATCGGTTCAACATGTCCTCTCGCATCGGATTGCTTCTAGAGGAAGTGGTGCTGCCAGTGCTATCAGAATGCCGATGTCGCCGAATTAAACCAGGCAAGATCTGCTTGACTTCAGATACTACACCATTGAACTGCAAGGTGACAAACAGATATTACTGTATTAGAGACTACAGGAAAAAACTTCCAGCATGAGCTCATGATTTTGAATAGCAGGTGCAGCCAATATGCGGTAGTGAGCACGGGGCGTAAGCATCAGTTTTCAAGACTCCTAGAACTAAACTGCTTGATAATGCATGCTCAATTCTGGATTCACAAGTGTGTCAACATCAGAAACAAGCTATCCAATAGGATAAGTTCATGAACAAACCTCTAGAAGAAGTAGATCAACAAACATGTTAACTTCACGCGGCTCCTTGTGCTGTTTTGGTCAAATACACACAGGAGTAATATAAACTTGAGCAAAAACAAGAAATAACTGAATGGTTAAAAATATTTCATGTTGAATAGAATAGCTAACCTTTACCCAGACCGGTGTTGAAAATCGCTTATTAAGAAGTTTCGAGATCTTCTGAGTCTTCATATTTATGTACTGATCGCAGAAAAAAACAATAGCCAGATAAACAAAGATGTACTTCCAAAGTGAAACTAAAAGCATACACTCTCAAATAACGAAAACTTGAATAACATTAATGTTCCCAACTATGCTCTCTCGCAAAATGCAACATAGTTCCAGCACATATGAACTATGCCATGGTTACTAAGAATGATGAGTACGACATTCTAGACCAAATAACGGTATTATGGCTGACAGTTTTTCATGACAGAAGGTTATTCTAAGTTTATCATCTAATGCCAGCAATGCTATTTTCGACCTAATTTCACAATCAACATTCTGCATGCAGTTACTTTCATCTTTCAGAGCTGAAAAAATGGTCTGAAATTCTCGATAATAGCGCATGTCACTTCGCTACGATAACAATCCAAGATAGTAAGAGAAAGCACTAGTCCGACAAGCCGTATAAACCTTTTTTTGTTGTTGAACTGGATCCCGTATAAACCTTTTTCTTTCAACATGAATAGTTTCACAATATGGCACACAGAGAGCATACCTCCATACAGAAAAAAGCAATATCGACCAAGAATTCAAATAAAACAATGAAAGGAAAGGAAGGTACGGAAATGTATGCCTACATGGTGCAAAAATTTCTCCCCGGATGAACGATACAGACGACATATCTCCCCAGGTACAAAAGGTGGTCCATATTCATAGCTGCGCGCGCCACCTCCAGAGAAAGAAGCAGCCAAATCCTAAAAAAGATAACAAAATTCAGAATCATTCAGCACACATTCACTCGAGTCCAGTATGCAGTATGCAAGAAACTAGACTGTCAACAAGTGCAGAAATATACCTCTGTCACTTTAGGAATTGTTGTCTGCTCTATGAAAACACAAAGTTGTGCAAGCATAAGCACCAACACTGTTGGAATCTTGTCGATTTGCACAGAGTCCGTAGTACTTGACTCTTGAGAGAAACTCTTGCCTCTCCCAGAAAGTAGATGAAAATGCCCATCAAGTTTTTGAAAGAAATCTTGAAAACCTTCTTGTACCCAGTCAATAATCAAGTCTCTCAGCTTTACTAGCAACTCTGTATCGCCATCTAGAAGATGATGGAATTCCTAAAAGTAACACACTCAAATGAGAAGATTCAAATAGAGTAGAACTGTATAAGAATGTTCTAACAAGAGCATGAACAAATTAATACTTGTACAGAACTATTTTACATTATTCGACATATTTTTAATGGAAATGAATGGAACATGATTTTTTTATGCCTCCAAACATATACCTGCAGGAGATCTATGCACCCTTGCGATACTTTAATTTTGCTTTTTTCCATGGCAGTTTGCAGCTGTGACTCTTCTAACTTCTCGTTTGATGTTGAGTGTGTTCTGACCAGTACATCTGCTCAGACATGCCCAATAGATGTAAGTTTTTCCAGTAGACACTTATTATTTCTAAATCTATTGTGCTATTACAAGCTATAACAAAATAAGTTAATGTCAAATGAAAGCTGAACTGTAACCAAAGGGTTCTGCACAAAATTGCAAACGAAAACAAACTGAGGTGGGAGGGGACCAACCTGATATCTCAGTTTGAAGATGAAGAAAGGCAGTTGCTATGTGTTGCTTAATAATGTCTCGAGTAGTCTACACAGCGAAGACACGGTTATATGTTATATCAGCATCGAGATATACACAGATTAATAGACATGGGTGTCCCAAATAAGCAACTACAGGAGGGAATTGAGTTTATCCCCCGAATAAGAACATACGAGGGAAAAATAGAAATTTAATATATCCTACCAAATAGATTTGTTAATTCACATGAGTTGTTAAGAACAATATCTCATATCTGATCCACCACGAGCAGCCAGTGCTTGAACAGTCCTGAACACTACCAACAACAAAGACCTGAGAAGGGAAACCAGTGCATACTGGCCAAGCTTCTGTTTCCAATCCATCATAAGTGATTGTGGGTAACTAGGACTACGGAATGCAGGCTAAACCCATTCGCCACAGCTAAACCTAACAACATCAATTGGTGGGTCTGTGCACTCCTATGCTATCTTCAGACAGAATTAGCAGTTAAACATGTTTTGCCTCCACAAGCACTGTCCCTTGTTGCAACACTCAATTCCTTTTGTTGTAAGTGGTGACAGATAACAAGAATCCAGCCAGAAAAAAGCAACAAGGCATCAACCAATATTCTGAAGTAAGAAACGACCAGAAAGGCTCAACAAAACACTAAAGAATGAAGAAAACTAGGCATATTTAGCTATGTAGACTCTACTTGATTTTAGGAAAAAGAAATTAACTGAGTGACATAATGTGAAATCAGATAGTAGTATAGATTTTGTTAAACACGGGGCAGAACGGATAATTCATGTCATAAGTGGTATATTATAATTTGAAACGTTAATGTAACTGTTACAGGGCGCAGATCAAACCTCCAAAGAAAAAGCTGGCAGCGCAGCCTCTGGTATAACTTCGTCGATGGCAGTTGCGTCCTCCCATAAGCCTCCTATGACCATCAAATTGCAGCAATATTAAATTAAAAGAAATGCAATGATCTTTGAAAACCCACAGTAATATCACCTTAATGTGCACAACCATTGAAGGTACAAAACTATACATGGACACTAAAGGTAAAAGCACCAACAACACAATCAATAATAACAAATACACAGACATTAAGGGCTCTGACAATATGAAACATATTAATTTTCTCAAATTCGGAGTTGAATATCAACACCAATTCAAATTCGCATATTTTCTTCAAAAATTAGCCAAAGTAGATCCTGAATTTTGAACACCACTGTTTTGCAGTCATCCTCCCATTACACACAGCAAAGTACAGTAAATCAATATAAAATGCTTAGGTAAAAACATCAAAAATTACTTAGCATCATAACCTATGAAGCAATCACCATGGAAGTACGGAATTTTGTGCACAATGCCCTTCGTAAGCTCGTATAATGACAAATGACTAAGAGATCTAGAAGGAACACAACTATGTGTCTTAACAAGAAAAACAGAGGAGCCCATAGAGGTTAATACTATAATTCTTGATGTATGGAAACACATTAATCATTGTACTACAATGATAAAGCTCTTACGTAGCATTGTCAACAGATCTGTTGATGGTATTCTTTCCTTCAGAGTCTCCCTTACTGTTTCATATCGGCTTCATGAAAAATAAGGCACAATATAAGACAAATGTATATGGATTGAATTTCCAATAATATAAATGTAAGGGAAACAAAAGGCAAAAGCCAAAAGGGGAGCATCGTTGAAAGGCAAGTTTCAGTTGTCTGATACCAGGTCAGATTGAAGCAATATTTTAGTTCGCATTGTGCAGCACAGAATACGTATCAGCTCACTAAAAATCGAACGTATGTACACGCGACATGCTGCCAAGAGATAAGAAAATATTTAACTCCGCTTAGATTACTTCAGTCCATTCTTGTGTTATACTCCCTCCGTTTCATAATATAAGATGTTTTAGACATTTCCACATTCACATGTATACATATGTATCTAGACACGTTTTAGTGTATATGTCCACTCATTTTAGTGCGAATCTAGACAGCATGTGAAACACCTAAAACATCTTATATTATGGAACGGAGGGAGTACTTGGTAGTTCAATATTATGACAGCAGAGGCCTAGCTTACTTGGTTGGGGAGTGGACGTTCAATCCCACCACCTTGGTTCAAGTCCTTGTGGACACGAATTTGGGTTCCTACATGGCTACATACTATCGATACTTACCTAAAAAAATCCTCCAAAAAATATTATGCGAGCAGTCAAACCAAACCAATAATATAACTTGATCACTAGAAGTATGATTAACTCTCATACCCTCAAGCTGTTTCAATAATCTCAAGAAATGGAGAAACAAGAGGTTTGACAAAATCAAAGATTGTGATAATCTCAAGCTATACCTTGGAAGTTCTGTGGGCATATATCAGTGTGGAGGCCTTTCTTTAAAAACATGGAATGTGATCCCCTTTTTTTTGCCAGCCAACCGTTTGTATTTACTCCCTCCGTTTTAAAATGTAAGCAATTCTAGTTTTGTCCTAAGTCACACTTCCTAAAGTTTGACCAAAGTTTATAAAACAAATGTACCAACATCTAGGACAACAAACAAATACATCATGTAATATCTGATGTAATATATATCATGATTTAGTGTTGTAGATGTTGGTAAAATAGCTAATGGTCCAATAGTAAATTTTCACAAAATATGTGGGGCTTACTTTGTGAACAAAGCATGTGCAAGTTCAATGAGTCGTCTTTCTGAGTCAGGAAATATTATGAGATAAGCACGGAATGTCTTCGAAATATCACCAATTGAAGCCTAAGATAAAATATATAAGAGAGTATTAGATGATTTAATGATATATAAGTTGGAAAAAAGGATTTTGAACTGAGTGCTACAAATAGACAAGATTTTATGGTGTAAACGATATTAGATGATTTACTGCACCACCGAAGTCATAACATAGGCAGCACAAGCTAAAGTGGTGCCAGAATTTCCAGCCGAAATAAATTGTAAGTTGTTTATTTGTTATAATATTTCTCATATATACATTTGTGGGCTTGTTCTGAAAATTTAGAAGGCAATCTTCGAGCTTCTCGAGTAGGTTTGATTTTAGGTTGTCCACCTGTCCAGAGATAAAACAGAAATTAGTAAGATGGGACTCACAGAGGAAATGGTAACATGCATTTATATCAGCGTAATATTTGCATATTTTGTGAATAGATAAAAAGGTCACGCAATTGTATCATGTTATTTTTAGCCATTCGCTGTCAAGCCATGACTGGCATAACATACACATAGTTCCTAGCACGTTCTACACACAGTGATTCAATGTATTTACACAGCCTCGTTTGAGTGATTGAAATGCTATCTTGAAAGAGTTATGAATAGAGAAGATGGCAATTGTTAACATGACAAACCAACATCATTTGCATCAGGGGAAATGTTTTATTGAATGGCTTGGCCATTCACTAAACAGGTCACATTTACCTGTGTGCCACATAAATCACATCGTCTGCCTAGATACAAGAGGGGAAGGTTCAGACTAAAAAATTATAAAGTTCTGAAATTTCACCAGGCCTGACAGGGTTATTCCGTGTGTAAATTGTACTATAAGCACTAGAAATTATGACCACAAACCAGTTATCATTCTATGTGTCACACACTCTTAAATATCTTGCGTATGTTCAAGGCTTTTGCTGTTTGCAGTTTTATTGCATACATCAGAGAAGTTCATGCCTGAGGGTCACATAGTGATCATTAAGACAGCACACTAGTAGGAACAAATTGTGTGTCAAGTGTGAACAAAGTAGTGACCACTGACTACGGTACACGTGTTTGTATTCAATGCAATCTACATACGCCTCTCTCACCATCCAGTACTCACCCTACAAATTGGGAGTGTGGACAAGTGAGGAGAGGTGGAAGGAGGAGCAAAATTATAAAGTTTTGTATGT
Organism: Poa pratensis; assembly: GCA_947311845.1. Lineage (NCBI taxonomy): Eukaryota > Viridiplantae > Streptophyta > Magnoliopsida > Poales > Poaceae > Poa > Poa pratensis. The sequence continues at coordinate 28,077,538 of CAMZMU010000048.1, forward strand.
AAGAAGGGCAAACTGAAAGCTACATGGAACCAAAACTGGCATGCAAAGAATGAAAAGATAGAAAAAATACATACAGGAAAATTAAGTTGTTTAAGAAGCACGACAGCTTCTGCTCTTGCTTCAATAGGTTCAGAATCTGCGTACAACTTTGCCTGCAAATTTACTCGAAATAAGTAAAGAGTAATAGTAGTAAACATGATGACACAATTTGGATAACACAATTATTTAACATATAAAGAGTAAGAATTAGACTCTATGCCCTGTGGCAAGGAGAAAACACCCTGAACTCTTACATACAAATCTGAGCCAGAACGTAGAAAATTACCTGAAGGTGTTGTGTAACTAATTCCATAGCCTCCTCCGATGCCTTTTTACAGTCTTGAAAGGATGAATCACCGTAGGCCTACCATAGAGAATACAAATGAAGATAATGCTAAAAGAGTGCCAAGGAAATTTCTTAGATGAAGAAATAGCTCAAACTAAACCTCAAAAATAGGTTTTGCTCCAGTAAAAAATTTGACTGCGTCTGCATATGCTTCTGCCTTAATACATTTGTTGAGCCGAGTTGGCAAATCATATATGAACTGCAAGAAAAAAAGTGAAAATTAACTATTATCAAAAGTTTGTTGATCTCTACGTATCTTCTGCAAACATAAAAGAGCTCAAGTAGCAAAAATATGAAAGAGTCCAGAACAAAGCATCTTCATGGCATCTTCAGCTAACACAAAAACTCATGGTGGTTCCTATGACAAGGTAACGTGATTCCAGTTAACTTGTGAAAGGTCCATTTTGGATGAAATACTGGAAAAAAGGCAACCAGAGTACCAGACAAACACACGAGTAATGTAACGATATTAATACTAATGGTGCAGCTACCCTAAGGCCAACTCCCAAATGAAATAAACTAAAACATGCACAACTCATGTGTTCTGTTGTGCTTTCTTCACGCAGAAGACAACTCAAAGTAAGTTATACAGTTAGCTTGGGGTTCTATGCCAAGTGTAACATTCAATTCTAAACATAGGACAAAGTCCACAAGATAGGTAGGTTAACTGGAACACCGTAACATGGGCAGGGTTTGGGTATCCATGGAAACCACTTTAGCTTTTAACTAAATCGCAATTGCTGGGATCTGGATAGTCTAAATTTTCTGTATAAATCATTGTTGAGAATAACAACATAAATGATTAGTCATATATCCTTAAGTCTTTGAGACGAATAGCACAAATAGAACAGGATTTACTTGAACTTTCCGCAGGAGATTGCGTGTACGGTGTAATTTCTCTATGTTTTCCCTTTTGTTGAAAAGAGATGTGTTCACGGTATCACTTCTTGATTGCACTGATGTTATCTGGCAAAGAAAAACGGAGGCTAGTTGGTTCAAGTATGTCCCAAAGAATACATCAATAACATCAGCATATTACAATGCAAACCTTTCCAAGTAGTTGTTCCATGTTTGTCTCCATACCAACAATGTTTGTCTTCATCCTGCGGGAAAAAATAGATATAATATTACAACGATAGAGCATCACTAGAACCTCAAACTCACTACAAGAGGAAGAGCAGTGAGATATCACTGTGAAGAAATGTCCTCACCTTTTAATAGTGTCAGTTGCACTTATAAACTTGTTATAATTCTCATATACTAGCATCTGTAAGTCTGTGTCCAGGTTCTTGATCTCGGCAGCCATTTTCACATGCCCCTGTAGAAGGCCTTCCAGGTTTGATTGTTGCACCTACAAAACACAAGAAATCAGAGTTCTCTTAAATTCTTGAACTACCAAGCTAAACTCTGGTTTCATGTGTTCCACCACCCTGTTTTTATAATCAACAACCACTAGCAATAGCAGAGTTCATCTAAGAAAAAACACTCAAAACCATTTTAGGTTTCATATAAAACCATTCACATGAAGCCAACACTGCAAGCAATAGTGTGGATAACTCAAGAAGTTCAACTGAAAACGCAAGTTATACAGCACTGATATGGAAATGGGATACAGTTCACTAGTTCAAATATAGTTCATGGATAGCTCGTACAGGAACTCCAAGTGATCAGAATTCAATCAATCAAAGCTAAAGGACAGAAAGGCATAAGTACAATGGCAGACAAATGGCATTTGTGTTGAACACCATCCCGTGTACCTGGATACCACACTCCTGTCTACATAATTTTTTTTAGGTTTTTTAATAAAAGTGATTAAGGGAGACACATTCTACATCCAAATGCAACATCTGACAAAATAGTTATGGAAACTGGTACTCCGTTTAAGGAATCCTGCTGTTAAAGAAGTTTAATTTGACATTCTGATGTCAAAACAGGCGGAAGTACCATGTCTCGACATTTGCGTGACATGTCAGATTACATATATCCACAGACCACAGCACCATCTCCCTATGGACAGTACTAAGAACCAACTCCATTCAAAATTCAACATCTTAACTACTTGGCGGACGCATCACAGAAATATTTCATAAGTTAATAAGCGTTCTACTCAACAAAATCTACTGCTACAGCCCACATATATTAACAGAACCGCCCTTTGCGCGCAGTTGGATTTCAACATACAGAATGCATTAATGCAATGTAAGTCGATCAGGTAAAATATAACAAGAGCCTAGAAATTTGCGGTCATTACAAGCTTATCAATATTCGTTCATAGTCAATCCAAAGCACGCCCAGCCATAAGATCCAACGGAGACAGGGAGAGCTGGATCTGAGAGACCACGTATAGAGGGAGCAGGGAGCAGGTGGGCGAACCAGGACGTCCATGTAGACATCGGGGTTGAAGGAGGCGGAGTTGATGGATTCGAGTGGCGAGGCGGAGGCGGAGCCTGGGGAGGGCCGCGCCTGGGACGCGGGAGCAGCGCCGGCGGCCCCGGGGTCGGTGTTGTAGAAACTGGCCAGGAGATCGCGCGTGCGCCGAGCCTTCTCGTCCATTGCCGTCGGCGCGGCGCCGGCTGTGGCCGCCATTTCGCGCCGAGGTTTGGGAGGAGCTTGGACGCCGGGGAGATCGGAGGTTGTAGGAGTGGATCGGAGTGGGGAAAGACGAGGGGGTTCTTTTGGGAAGTTTACTTTTTCTTTAGTAGAAGATTCATTTTTGGAAGTTTACTCGTATGGAATGTGGAATTTTACCGCCATGGGCCAGTTCTTTTCGGCTGGAGCTTAGAGTAGTCTCTAGCAGATGATTTATAATCTCCTACCGGAACCCTATAAATCGTATCCGGTATGCGGGATACTGATTACCCGGTACGAGTCTTGTTCGGGTAGAATAGATACACTGTATCATACTGGATTTTCAAACGGAAAAATAGATTGCAACTTCGCGCCAGAAATTTACGAGAACACATATTGAACATTACAGTAGAACTAAAATTAAAGTGCGGTAGAACATAAATTAAACTAAATAAAATAGAAAATGAAACCCTAGATCTACGGCGGCGATCTCTTCCCAGCGAGATTCTATGGCGGCAGCAACGATCTCCTTCCGGCAACCTTCTAAGGGGGTGACCTATGGGTCGAGGTGGAGGTCTTCCTTCTCGACGAGACACCGCACCGCCCATGCGAGCTCGTGCTTTTCCATGGCAGCTTGGAAGCAAGCCGCGCGCAACCGGGCGCCGCTTGCCTCGTATGCCGCCGTTGCGGCCGTGAGCTCGATGTCGGTTTTCTCAGCACGCTTCCAAGCCGGTAGGACGTCGAGCTTGCATGAACCGGAGCCGCGCCCGAGGAGGGTGACAACACACCCGTCCTCCGGAATCAACCTCGTGGCGGTAGCTCGTACCCGTCCTCGATCTCCTCCGGCTCGGGCGCCTTCCTCCTCCGGCCGGAGGAGCTGCCCGCCTCGGCGTCATGCGCCGCCCTCGCCGGGGATGAGTTGTCCCAACGGCGGCCTCGGTAGGAGCCGCACTTGAGCGTGTCCTCCAAGCGGCGGCGGCGGACCTCCTTGTCTTTCGGCGGCGAACGGCCACCGGAGCCGTGCAGTGTGGAGCCTGCCATGAATCTAGTGGTGGGAGGGGGAGAGGAGCGGCGGTGCGGCTCGGATTGCTCGCCGGAGTTGCGGCGGCGAGAGGCTCGGTGCGGCGGAGTGGTTCAGTTTTGGTACTGAATCGGCCCCTCCGTTCCGGCTATATACTGAGCGAGCCGCCGCTTATCTGGCGGCCCGGACATATTTTTTCGGGCCGGCGCATTTTCCTTTATCTGTTCAGGCCACAAAAAAGGTCCACCCCCAAAATCGGCCCGTATCTTTCCGGGCCGAGGAGCTCTCAGGGCGGTGATGAGTTAGAAGGCTAGGCCCGTAGCTAAGGGGAGTGATTGGACTCAAAAGACATTTGAGTTCCCACACCTAATCCATTGAAATTAATTAAGATCCATTATACCTAAATATACAAATGTACCTCTGAACTGGTTTGAGAAAATATCGATTTTGTCCTTGGGCCTAAAACTACAAGTCAATTTTAACCATCAAATGGTGCATAGATTACACACTTTCATGCGTTTTGGTCTTTTTCCGGACCCATATTTGGCTTTTCAGGTGCCGGCGAAGATGCTCTTAGCTATGAGGTGCGAGGTCCCGGGAGTCAACTACAAACAAACACACGTTCTACACGTTAGTAAAACACACACGCGCGCGCACACAAACATTCTCTATGCCGCATCTGACGTATCATAGGTCTGATTTACTCCCACTAATGGTCGGTCTGACCAGAGTAATGCTATTATACACTCAAAAACAGAGTAGCGTAATTGTGTGAACTCAGAAGTTATCGAGGAACTTGCAAGCCTCGATGTAAGATGGTACTAACAAAGCTTGGCAACAGCATCCGAGCAAGTCAGTTGTTCAACATCATCGTTTTGTTCTGCCAAAAGCACAAAACAGGCAAACCATAAATTTGTTTTGAGGTAAGATCCCCCAGCGTCTGGCAAAACCACGCTCCTAGCTCAACGTTGAGACTTGATTTTACATGCCACTTAGGGCATTTTCAGGCACGCAGGCCAATATTTGCAGTAGGACATAACTGTTTCATGGTGCCGGAGGAGGATGCCCATCTGCTCCAACGTCTTCTTCCTCAATATTGTGCAGGGTGCCTGGTCGAGCAATACAGTGAGTTATGTACCGAGTTAAATTCACGACAAGAAAACACCCTCTTAATTGAAAATTGAGACTGAGATTTGCGAAGTCAATTAAGTTCTGAATAATGAAATGAATGTACTCTTCTGCGGCAAATTCTTTTCAACAGATTCAGTTTGGTGGCGAAGGCATGAAAGAATTAAGTTCCAAGTATTTCGCTGCCATTGTATGAACTGGCATTTGTCTAAATATCTAATAATGTATTCCATATTCCAACCTCCAAAAGCAGACCATTTCAATTACGAATTGCCAAATCAATTGGTTAAATAGAAATCTCAAGCACCCTATGAAGTAAAGTGGACACAATGATCTATAATTGTCCTATTAATGTAAACTAGGAATAACCCTCCTTAACCAAAGATCTATACTGAACCAACGGCGCATTATGTGCTATGTTAGGTGTTCCCTCTCTGATCTCTCTATTCTCTGTTCTCTCTAGCAAATGAAGACACCATGGGACTTACACTAGAGAGGAGCACCAGGCCTTAACACATCTAATCTATATGTTGACAATATCATATCACCAGCAGTTGTAAGTAGCTAATGAAATTATGCAGGAACTGAAACCCGGTATGTTAAAGCACTTGCTTCACTATTGGCCCTAGTACTCCTATTGATGTAAAGTGGGAGAACATTGCATTACCTGTGGCCATGCTTGTTGCAACATTCGATGACCATGCAACTCTTGTTGCCGCAGCACTTGATGACTCAGCTTGGTCAGTAGCTGGACGCTCTTCTGTAGAAGGACTCGGCATAATCGCCAGGTCTGCTAAAGCAAAATGTTAGTGAGCAACTTCCTGGTAAGTACTAATCCATTTTTAATCGAATTCATAACCAACTACCTGCAATGAGCACATTATCAAAATTCTCTTCTGACTGAAAGTTTATTTCATCATCTCTATTTTCACGGAAGGCCAATTTGTAGCGGTACGCTACATTCCGTGTCAGATTCTTGCAGGAGTGTCTAGTGGAAGTGAAGTATCTCTTTATTATTTCATTAGAGTGAGACCTCCTTGAAAAAATACGTTGACAGCCCATACACCTCACTTTTTGAGCCTCCATAGGGCGAAAGAACAAGAAAAATCTTGTTCCAGAATCACACACACTGCTAAAAATGATGAAAAAAATATTGAACAATATATTAGAATGCCACTCAATTAGTATCAACAGACCATGATGTATGATCTCCAAAAGACATGATATGAAATATACAGATATGTACTCACCAAGTTTCGGAAGGGAAATATAACCTCATATAATCCAGCACAGAGGAAACTACGCCCTCTATATTTGCGTGGTGTCCTAGCGGCCTAATTGAAATACAGAATGACAAGTTGTTAATGTGAAGCGAATGTGATGATGATGAGATGAGGATAGAGAGAATAACTTACTTTCCTTTGCGCACAGCAGTTCTAACGACATTTAGGTGCCCTAGCAAGTTATTTCGGTTGACAAAAGGCGAACTGAGTGATAATTCAGCAGTGAACTTCAGAACATGTTGGTGAAAACAATTCTCTGCCTCTGCACTTCGTCCTCTCCTCAACATTTCGACAAGAACCCCTCTTCTAATTATCAGGAAGAGACCCGCATGGACTGAATCCACATCCACTGCTGCATCATAGCGAGGGATATACCTTGAAATGTACTCCTCGAGCAGATCAAACTCTCCTTTTCTAATGTGCATTTCAACAATACTTTCAGAATATGCGTCCCTACAACATTTAGACGAACACTTAGGCTGATACCAAGATTTCATTATATAAAAAAATAATTTATATACCATGGGTAAAGACTAAAACATATTAGCAGAGTTTAAACTTTTAGATTTTGAGCGAGAACTCAAGTCCACGCCAGGCCTAGGCCTTATCCTGATTGTCCAAACTTAAATTAAGATTTGTGGACAGAGAGACACAATAGAGATCCTAAAACCAGAAGTAATGTGTAAAAAAAACTGAAGGCTGTACATCATTATTAGTAGGATTGCATGCAGATAACCATTGTACAGATATAGTGTTGATTTGAGCAAATGATCAGTCAATCTTTATCGAAAAAGATGATCAGTCAATTGTGAACTAAGTAATAATCATGTTAAAGCTTAGGAAGATAAACATACTCAGGTGATGGTGGACTGAGCACCACAGGTCCAAAATCTCGAATAGGTACGGCTGCAGGTTGAGGACCTTGCACATCATCATGTGGCGCCTCCTCAGCTGGAGCATGAGCATGCAATGCTTGCGCAGCTGGGTCTTGTGCATGAGCCATCGCTCCTTGCATTACTGTCATAGTGTCATCCCAGCTAGAACTCCACCAAGATAATAGCTGACGAGCGGATTCCAATTGTGTGCTACTGGCCAGCTTGTGGATTGCAGTATGTGTAAGATACGGGTAGCAGCATCAGATAATCCAGGAAGAATGGCGTTAAGGTTGTTCTCGTCGTTAAGCTGCCCACTAATGTTGTTTCCCATGGCATTGGCGACCCATGCAGGCCCATATGGATTGCTTAACAATGTTTCCATGTAAGTGCCCAAGTGTGCAACCACAGGAGGGAGAGGATCGACCCAAGCACCATGCTGGACGGGGGGCGATGCATAGAGATGTAGGGCTGGTACATTGGCAGCATGGGGAGCTGAAGTAAGAAACCGGGTGGGAACAAGGAACACCGCTTCGTCCTCCTGGTCTCGCGTCGCCCCCGCGCGGGCGACCGAGACCTACCCTAACCCGCCGCCGCCTCTCTCCCCTCAACCTTGCCCTCTCCCGGCCGCTGCCGGCGCGCGCCGCCGGGCAAAGCCCGTGCGGTGCCGGCGGCGGCCGGTCGTCCTCTACCCCGACGCGAGGAGCCCGAGCGCGGTGGCGGCTTCCCTTGGCGGCGGTGAACTTCGACGGAGCTTGGCGAGGTCTGGCGCGGCGTATGCCGGCGTGCTGCGTCAGGGGCGAGCTTCTGTACATGGAGGCGGCGATGGGGGGCGTCCTCGGGACTTCTGCCTTGACGGCGGTGATGGCCGAGGTCGCCCGCCCGGATCTGGCTGACGGGACGGGTCGGCATGGCGGCGGCGTGTAGCTCCGGAAGCTGCGACGGAGGGGATCGGCAAAGGCGCGGACCTTGGACGGCTGCCGGTGGAGCTGGCCATCGATGGCGGGCGCCCGACCTCGGCCTAGATCTGGGCCCGTTGGGCTTGGATCGGGCTGGCTGGGCCCTGCGGGTTGATTGGTTTCAGGGGCTCTCTCAGCCCATCCCCTGACCACGGTTGGTTGGGGCGCTGGATCCGGGCCCTACGGGCCTAGATCCGGCAGCCACTGGCGGCCCTGCTACGGGCTCTGCGGGTTCGATTGGCGGGTGCGTCCTGCTCGTTGAACCTCACTGTCCGAGGTGCCGGTCGGCTAATTCTGTTCTCTCCTGTCCGTTCTGGTGGGATGGTCGTGGCGGTGTTTGGCCCCACCGGAGGCAAGTGATCCCGGACGTCGGGGCGGCGGCCTCGGAGGTGGACTGCACGGGTGTCTTTGCGGCGAGCGACGTGGCAGTGGTGATGATCTTGCTTTTTGGCCATGTGGATGGCGAGAAGCAGATGGCGTGGGACCTTGGTGCTGGCGGTGTTTGTCTCTGTCAGTTCCCAGATCATGTTTGGGGAGCCTGACGCGGTGGTGTTGGACGGTCCGATACACCGGGCAGGGTGAAGGTTTTTCCGGGTGAAAGCCCAGCGCTTCGGCGTCGACGGCGGCGATGTCTGTGGATGTCGTTACCCTCTTGGGGGCGCCGTTGTGGCTACCTTCGCCATGTCAGGGCTCCGGGTAAAAACCCTGGACTTCGGTCTCGACAATGGCGGCGTGAGGCGTCGTTACCTTCTTGAGGGCATTGTCATGGAGCCACGGTCTCTTTCGGTGTCGTGTCGGGGTCATCGGTGGCAAGTTTGGTTCTCCTATGCTTTTTTGTTTATTCTTGATCTGCTTTGTAAGAGGGCCGCCTCATCACGTTGTATCGGTTTGGCCGTTGGGCTTTATTAATATAAAGCGGGCGAATGCCTGTTTCGTCATTGGCAGCATTAGGAGGCGCATTAAGGTGTGCATTGATAGGAGGATCTGGGAGTTGAGCAGCAGCAGCCTCTGGATGGAGAGGGGCATGGAGAGGAGCTTGCTCAGGATCAGTGAGCAGCGAGCGCTCTATCTCTTTTAGAACCATGCAGAAGCACTGCATGTATTAGATTAGATAGAAAAGAAAGCCGAAGAACGGCAGAAGTCTTACAGAAAATGGCCAGCAGCCATTGAGAAGAAATACAACAACAACGACCACGGCCGGTAGAAGAAGAAAAGAAGGACTCCTTAGGTTACAAACTAGATAACTAGGCGACCGATGAAGGGCTACTCTACACATCTAGTCTTGTTCGAGAGCGAAACGGCCTGCACTGGCCAGCTTCCATTGCTTGGCTTCCTGCTTGATAAGATCGATGATGACATTCGTTGGCTTGGCAATTTTGTCAAAAACTCGATTGTTTCTTTCGCGCCAAACCATCCATAAGATAAGTAAGACGAGAGAGTCAAAACTTCTCCGAGCCTTGTCGACGACCGTGCTTCTAGATTGCATCCACCAAACCGTGATGGTGGTTGCAGAAGTTGGAGTCAGACGTTGAAGGTTGAATAAGGTCAGAAGTTGTCCCCAAATAATGTTAACGACCGCACAGCCCATAAAAAGGTGGTGCACATTTTCTTCCGAAAGGTTGCAAAAAGGACATTTGTCGTTGTGTGGAAGGCCCCTTTTGGCTAAACGATCAGCAGTCCAATTGCGAGCCCAAGGAACCGATGTCCTCCACCTCCTCCAGTCCCCTTCGCCAGCTGCAAACCTTGCAAATGTTCGTCGCCGGCGTCCAAGTGGAGGACGGCTTCGATGCCTTCCCAGTCCGGAACACAGAGCTGGAGGTCGTCAACACTGAAATCGAGCTGCACCTCATCATGGAGGTAGTCGTATTGCTCGTCGCCGTGCAGTGCTGGTGCCATCTCCTCGATGGTGTGGTCATCGTTCATGGCAGGGACGTCCAGGTTGAATGGAGGAAGTATCAAGTTTGGATCGGACGGATCGGCGGTGAAACCAGCCGTCGGCATCAGTGCCTCATCATGGAGGTAGTCGTATTGCTCGTCGCCGTGCAGTGCTGGTTCCATCTCCTCGATGGTGTGGTCATCGTTCATGGCAGGGACGTCCAGGTTGAATGGAGGAAGCATCAAGTTTGGATCGGACGGATCGGCGGTGAAACCAGCCGTCAGCATCAGTGCCTCATCGTCTTCGTCCGCTTCACCTTCAGTGAAGCCGAGCACAAGACCACCGCCTACGCCGCCGCCGTGGACGCCAGCAAAAGCGGCGAGCACAAGGCCATGGCCTCCGTGCACACCACCGCCGCCGCCGCTGCCGCTGCCGATTAGTCCTTGCCGGGGGCCCTCGACGCGACCAGGCCCACGGCCGCCGCTGCCCGGTAGTACTTGAGCGGTGCGCTGCACGACACTGCCGCCGCCGCCTCTGCCGAGCTTTCCTTGAGGGGCGCCCTGCACGGCACCAGGCCCACGGCCGCCGCGGCCGAGCAGTCCTTGTACGCCAGCACCGCCGCTGCCGGGGAGTCCTGGACCGGCGTCCGGCAGCACACCACCATCACCGTCGCTGCCGGGCATTCCATGGCCAGATCCACCACCATCGCTGCCCCTGCCGAGCACTCCTTGCAGGCCACCACCACCGCGGCCGCTGCCAGAGAGTCCTCGACCCAAACCACCACCGCCGCCGCTGCCAGAGAGTGCTCGACCCAAACCACCACCGCCGCCGCCGGGGTCACTGGCCATCGTTTTGGATCGAGAAAAGCTTAAACCCTAAGACTTGGTAGTGGATGTACGGAGACGGGTGGGAGGAAGAGAAGAGCAGGGATAGAGTGGTGGCGCTGGGCGAGTTTGGCTAGCTTTAGCTTACACAGACACAAGGGTATCTCGGTTCAAACAAAAGGCGCAAAGGGTAAAAACGTAATAACGCGAAGCAATGCTAGATTTCGCTCAAACTCCTTTGCTTGTTCGCCTCGTTTCAGGCCTAGAAGCAAACACGAAACGGGTAATTTCTTCTCCCGAGGTTCTGCTCGCAGCCTTTTGGAAAAAAATAGTATCAAATACAACTTGTGTAACTTCAAATGTCACTGGTATGCATGACCGGTCTTACGTCAACTTTACAAAACTTGTTAGGGGGAACTCAACATGTGCAAGTACTTACATATAGACGGATCTCTTGCGTCGAATTGCCATAGAAAATACGATAACTGTGTGTTTGCATCAGGAGTCCTGATTCAGGACATAGCGTGATGGCTTGCTTGCGAGCTCCTTGTCTTTGTTTTCTTTGCCAAACTCAAAGCCACGTACACTCCATGTATGTAGCTCTCGAGAAAAGAGGCAAAGAATGTGGCCATAAATGCTAAGAAAAAGGCAACCACAAACTACTTTTCGTGCATGGATATTATGAAATATTTACCACTTGAACAACCATTTTGCATATTTTTTATACTAGTGACACATTGTGCCATGTACGCAAAAAAGATTAGCTGATTACAAATGAAACAATTTTGAGTTACTGTCAGCAAAACCCAATAAATTATAACATTGTTTGTAATAATTAATACGATGGACTATGACTTCAGCTTGAAATTCCGACACCTTCTGCTTTTATGGGTAAGACAACTTCTAAGTTAAATTTCTACTAATAATATGTTGTAATCATGCTCAATGTCATAATGAAACAGCTTCACCATGTACTAAAAGGTAAATTCTATAGATGAGGTCGTGATCTTAAATACTAAAATTTATTTGACCATGTCTATGTTTTGAAATAAACTTCGTGTCTAATTAAATTCCTATTAGTGGGTTGTTTGGTAATGATAATGAACCTATTGATGTGTGCTAGAATAGTTTCAACATCAATAGGTATACTTAGGCTAGCTGGTCATAGTGGGGAGTATCGTACGCTAACATCATGCATATGACACTACTGTATCATACTACCTCTATAATGCGTAGTATCATGCGGTAACATCATGCATATGACACTACTGTATCATACTACCTCTATAATGCGTAGTATCATGCGGTAACATCATGCATATGCGGTAGTATCTCTCATTCTATATATTACTATATATTACTTTGTAGAATCTCAATGCAAATATGTGTACAAGATCTATTTTCCGTTATTTTTCCAGTTATAAGTAGTATGATACAGTATCATATCATGATACCACTATCCTCTCTCTCACTCTCTCTCTCTCTCTCAAATTAATTGTTATGCCACATTAGATTTTTGCCAACATGGAATAAATTTATGATACTCCCACTATGGCTAGGCTTATGAGAAGAGTCTGCCTCTATCACATCCTCCTAATGATAATCATAATAGTGATAGTAGTACTCCCTCCGTCCAAGTACCCAAGGCATAATTTTTGAATATCTTGGCCCAAGATGATAATTGATTGGGGCTATACTCTTGCATGCATTGGTGGGGAGGCAACTAGCCACTAGTTGAGATGGAATTAAATACAATTGTGCCTAGGAGGTGAGTAAGTTATGGGACAAATGATTTTTGGGATTATGCCCAGGGAACTAGTACGGAGGGAGTAATAATGATGATGATGATGATAATAATAATAATAATAATGATGATAATAATAATAATAATAATAATAATAATAATATGGAATTGATGGTAGATCTACTGTTCTCGAGAATCCTTCGAATCACCAAGTTCTGCACCATGTTAACGCCTTGCGAATGATCATGCTGAAAATAAGTAACTAAGACTACAATATTGAAGCACACATACTATATTCTAGGTGATACCATCCTTCCTTAGGTTTGTGCAGGTGGGCTTCGACGTGGAACAACATAGCTGGGTCAGATATATATCACCCACGAATTGGTATACTTGTGTGAAATGCATATCGTCTGTAAGCACAAAAAAAAAGATTTAGCTCAGAGTATTCTATGTGATTAGTTTGTATAGTGTGGAATATACTTGATCATTTTTAGATAAAAAGTACATTTCATCATTGTGAATCAAAGAAAAATTGTTACCTTCAAAAGGTGGAATAGATATTGTTTCATCATGCGCATGGGCAGAGTAGATTTTTTATCTCGTTGCAACGCACGAGCATGTTTGCTAATAATAATAATAATAATAATAATAATAATAATAATAATAATAATAATAATAATAATAATAGTAACATGGGAATGATGGTAGATCCATTTTATCAGATTCAGTTATTACATAATTGAAGTGGAAACAATATGAGCAAAATAGGATGCTTTTTAACAGTTATTAACACACTTCTTCACTGAATACCCTAGGCATGTCAATGAATACTACAAATGCTAAAACTAAGGATTTACACCGATAGACTTCCAACATGGAGAATTCCCTATCAAAGATCGGGACATGAAAGCATGCTTTTATGTATGATAGCAAGGAAACCTAAGTTCAACATGCGGTTGGGATAAACTCTATGATTACTCAAGATGCTCATTGCTATGCAAACGATATCAAATTGAGCCGTGAGTTATGCTTTTATGCAAAGATCAAATTTGCATAATTATGATTACGCACTTGAATATCATGTTCTTGTATTTTGTAGCTATTTTTGTGCAAGTTTCTTTGTGGATGCACATCATGATGATTATTGGCCATCTAGAAAATTATATATCAGAAAGCACGTATCACCTATTGAATTCATTATTCCTTCCAGTCACTTGGTTTGTATCTTTTTATTTGTTTGGTGGATAGGTAAGTCGATGGGTAATGGATGTTTGATTTAATTGCATATATTTTCGTGAACTCATGTGCTTTGGATGTATTTTTTACCCATGCTTGACTTGATGATCTTACTGAATATCTTTATTATGTCTTGTCCAAATTATGAACTATGGATCTTGATTGCATGTTTCACACGCTTAATGCTTCACATAACCATATATATTTCTTTTCAGATTTAATATCATATTTATTGTTATTTACATACTTTATGATTTTGTGTACTAAATTATTATTGATCGCAAGAAAGCAGAAAACCCTTTCTCTTTATTTCATATTTTAGGAACCTTCCAGAGAGGGATTTTTTTTTGGAAATTGAGACAGGAAGAATCTGAGTTGATGTAGAAGAGTCTGGCGCACCCTTAGTCCCAATTGTGCCTAGGGGGCTACTACTTCGGTAGAAGTAGTTGGGAACCCCATGTGGAAGGGATGACGAGCCCAGTAGGAAGTATTCCCCTCGATTGAGAACCAAGATTTATCGAACCGGTAGAAAACACAACAATTTCAACTAAGTTAATGGTACCTACACACAAAACACATTTGTTCCCAACGTCCAGAAAGGTTGTGAAACTTCCCGTTCTGCTAGTTACAAGGATTAAACACAACGTGTGAAGATAATGATGAATAACAATGAAAGTAAAAACGGGCAGTAAGAAAAAATGGTGAAAGAAAGTAAAACGAGAGGCGTAAACAATGGTAAAAGATGGACTGGGTCACTGGGGGTCATAATTTCACTAGAGGCATCTCTCAGAAAAAAAGAACATTATTGGGTGAACAAATTATAGTTGGGCAGCGATCAAATTGTACTACCAACTAACTGATTTTTCTAAATTTACTTCTCACATAGGATTTTATGAGATAGTACAAATATATCAAATCATCTTTTACTTATATTTTCCTAGTGGGTTTAAGGAGTTTTTAATGATATATCAAATTCTTGTATTTCTCTTCATATTTTTTCCACTATGTTTTTTTAGAGAGAATATATCAAGACCAAAGACTATCAGGATCATATAAAGACATTTCAAAACACAGGACTATAAAATTTGTTTCAACATGATGAATTCAAGCATGGGTCACTAGCTCGGTAGCCTCATTTGCGTCACTAGCTCGGCGCCATGCTATACAAGATAGTGACGCATGAGAAGCGGGCTGAGGGGTGAACCAACAGGTCAGAACAACTCCGGTTTAAATTCAAAAAATTGAAACTTAAGATCAAAATCGTTCATGCATGTTTTGGAAAAAAAAAGGGCTGTGAAAATATCTTAATAAACTACTGATGCTATTAGGCACTCAAAGAGAGTGTGTCATAATTACACGAAGCTCTAGGGAAACTTGGAAGTCTCGATGTAAGCTGGTACTAAATAAGTTTATGCGGCAAAAGCAGTCAAACAACAGAGTACTCCATCTCCAACAACAAAGGCAACCCAGTTAAAAACTCCACAGGCTCATGAAACCAGCAAGTAACAAGGTCTTTTAAGAACTAGATTCACTTCTACTTATTTAGGAGAGCCCCAACAATCAAAGTATTCTGGCTCAACGGTACAGGTCTTGATACAGGCCATTTTCAGGCACGCAGGCCAAGAGTTTCACTTGGTTACTGGGAGCAGCTCAGCGATCTTGGTTTGAAGTGCCCACAGCTGCTCCAGTGCCTTCTCCTTCCATAATGTGCAGTATTGGGGTGTCTGGCCAAGGAATACAGTGAGTTACGTAGGGAGTGAAATTCAGAACAAAATGCTAACTATTCTTTCAAGCTCAACAACAAAACCTTTATCAAACAACGAGTAAAGGAGAATTTAACACTAGTTCCATCGTAAACACTAGCATAAAAACATCAGAGTAAAGCATTCTTACAGCAGCTCGCAGAATGTTTCACTCAACAGAATCAACAACCATTTCAAGTACAAATCGCCAAATCATTTGGTTAAAATTGAAATCACAAGGTTCCTATATATAGTAAAAGTGGAGGCAACAATCTGCAATTGTCATATCAATGTAAACTAGGAACAACCCTACTTAACCCATCAAGGTCTATACAAAACCAACACAGCACTTCGTGCTAGAATCATTAACATGTCAACACATCTAACCTTATGTTAACACTACCCTATCACTAGTTGTAGTAAGGTGCTAATAAAATTATATAAGTACTGAAACGTAGTATGTTAACGTACTTGCTTCACCATTGGCCCCAGCAGTCCGTTGCTTTTTTATATCCAAATAGTCCTCCTGCTGTTCTGTCATTGGCCTCTTTCTTGGATAAGAACCCTGATAAGCACTCCCAGTATAACTAACTTCTTGACCTGTACCGGGCACAACAATGTAATACGATTAAGATCATTGGATTAAGTGTCAGTTAGGGCAAACAAACTTACAACAAAACTAAAATTTTATGCCCGATATTCTTAACAGGTGAGCATTTCAAGGACAACAGGTGAAGAAATGAGGCTACTCTCTCAAAATAACAGTATGCACCTAGTTTACTAGCACTAGACTACTAGAGCCTCAGATAAGATTTCAGAATATTGGGTGCAACATAAAAGAGATCAAATAGCTTCCTCAAAATTTGCAGCACATGATCTTAATGCAATGATTGTTTTCAAATGCAACTCTAGCATGCATGACTTCGTCCACATTACTTCTAAATTAGCTTTGGGATCCAAGTGGTGGAAAGAAGCAGAACGTAGCATGGTCAGTAATTGAAATTAGTGCATTGAAAACATGGTTATGCATGTCATCACTGGATAAATACTATTGTAAATAATGCACATAGACAATACAAGTAGATATGAGGTTTTTTAAAGCTTATTCAGGAATCAAATGTGCAGAGGGATATCTATCTTGTTTGTGGGTTCCCCAGAGTTTGAATGGTCACTGGTGTCCGATGGTTCTTCTTATTAAGATGTTGTTCCTGTTGGTCGAGTTTTTTTTTTCTCTTTTATGGAAGAGTTGGGGGTATTCAACTAATTTACCATCATTCGCAGCAGATATGACCTCAGATTTTTCAGGACATGCCATGGTACCGAACATAGTCTGGGATATTGCAGCACCACCTGCAGTAAATTTGGCAGTTAGAAATGACAGACAGAAGCGCAAGAAGAAGATCACTCAAAACAAAGCTGTGGTACAGCTGTGCAACTCACAAAAGATTGATTGAAGAAAGAATTTGAGTAAACATGCCTCCACCAGAGATCTCTTAAGGGGCAAAGTATCAAAGAATATAAGTAGAAATCGTGAGGCACATCACCGGCAGGGGTGAGTAGTTAAGGAGTGCCCATGATGAAAGAGAGCATTTTAAGATTTGGTAACCATATAGCACTGAAAAGGCAATATACCTACATGATTTCAACATTTAGAATATGCCTATGCATTCATGTATAAACCGATGTGAAAGGCATGTGAAAAGAACACATTTCTTCGAGATGCGGACTTATAGCCCCCTGATAACATTCAGTGTTACATATACTCAATAATTTCAGGGTTTAATAATCGTGACTGCAATTTTTTTCTTCTTCAATATCGAAAAAAAATTAGTTTGCACACATGAGGGTGTTCTACTCATTCAACTGTCTTGGCCAATAATGATATCGCAGAATTTTCAGCCGAATTAATCCCATCGCCAAACATAGCATGGCAGACAGGAGCACCTATCAGGAAAAATTTGAAGGGGTTGAATTGATATATTGAGGTTTTCCCTGATTCGAATAAATCGGCTACAAAACCTAGGCCATCCAAAATGGACTGGCTCGCGGCGACTGGAGGTGTTCTGTGCATATATGGAGGTTTTTCCTAGTTCGAATATGATTGAAACTTTCGAAGTAATTTACCTTCATCAATAGTTGATGGAACCGAAGAACACTCAGGATTTATCACATTTCCAGTAACATGAGTACCTGGAACAGTAACAAATTTTAGATATTAGTTGTGCACACAGAGGACTGTCCCAATTAAGAAATGATTGACAGTGACTTTTTTTTTCTTTTTTGCAAACAAATGGTGTATAGGAAATGTGCGTAGCAACCGGGGTTGCGACATGTGTTAAATACATCATTACAGGTGTATGCACCCAAGCATAGGCAATACAGTAGCAATAATGACATATCGGAGCAGCGAAGAGAAAATAATACGTTTGTAAGGACGCAAAGGTAACACATATCACAGTAATAGCGAATCAACAACAGCATACAAAGTAGGCCAAAAGTTAGTTTCATTGTAATTCTGCATAATAACACGGGAGTGCTGAAGTCGTCTCCAACAAAAAATGTGATGTGAAAATCTAGTAAAACAGAGATGAAAAGTTGTACAGAATAATGTCATGACGATGATCCCCAATAGGATTCAACATAGCCCAGATAGAATGTGGAGAAAATGGGAAGTGATTATTTGCGAAATTAAAGGTTTTTTGGATAAACAAGTACGACGAATTTACCTTCCCTCACACTTAACTGAAGCCCACACCCTTGATTAAGCTTCGGAAGGTGTATAAGAGCTTCGATACTTTCCTCTGAATAGTAGAATATCACTAGTTAATCAGTTGATACTAATAAAATGTGCCATCATTTAACGTTATTCCATTGGAAAAGTTGAAACATTAGAATCAATGGCGTCTCAAGGGAAGTAAAAGTAGATGTTGATTGCAAATTAAGAGCATGCGTTTTAACAATTTGTTTCAATAGTTTCTGTTAGGACGCGGTAGCTACTTCTTTTTTCTCCCAACTAAAGCAAGTTTTTTAGCACAGATAGAAAGTTTTGTAGTCCTTCAACAAATCATAAGAATATTGACTTGGTGCCGCCCCTACCAACCTTCATATATGGTCTTCTTTCTGGCTAGTCGGTACTACGCATTCAAATCTTTGATAATGGTCCAATGGATAAGATGCAAGTGGAATTTAAAAACGAGGAGAGTAGGATGGTCTCTACGGAAATCATAGCATGCATACTAGTAATGAACAGAAGGTTAAGCGCAACGTTCGTTAAGTCAGAGTCCAGCAGTCTTACTCTTAATTCCCCGAAACCAATCGAGCGCCTTAGCTTGGAATTCTGCAATTGAGATGTAAACATATTGTTATTATGGGGGGGGGGGGGGGAGAGAGAGATGTATACCAGCAGGTGACAACTCCTGGTTGCTGTGGCTGGAAGAAGGCAGGCTGCTCCTCTTGTGAAGATAGAGCTTAGCAATTGCAGAAGATTGTGGCCTGTGTTTCTTGACGTGCCACCTCCGACGGAAAGGAGCAAAGCTGGCCCGGATGATCAAATGAATTTGGTTACTAGTGCTCAGATCATCATGGAATAACACTTGAACAAAACGTGCAATGCATACCCGAAGCCGATGGGGAGTACGTTCTGCGAACCCATCGGGTCTGCCGGCAGTAGCAGTCGGTCTTTAAATTCAGGAGTCCTGGTAGCCAAGTCCCGGACGATCCCCGCTGCTTTAGCCCATACGGGTCTCATGTCCACGCGAAGCTGCCTCCTGATCCACAAACAGAGGAGGAGGAGGAGGAGGAGTACCATGAGTGACTGAGAAGACGATGTGTGTTACATTGCGAGCGAGAGAATGCAAGAGGACTCACTTACCTGACAACCTCCAAATGGAAGGAGCGATGCTGGGAGAGGAAGAAGACGAGGATACGGCCCTCCATGCTCTGCGGCTCGGCCGGCAGGAAGCGAGGGACGAGGTAGTCCAAGGCTTCCGTCCACTTGCCCTTGGCCACGAACTGCGCCAGGTAGTCCACGCAAAAGAAGACTTTTGTCTGCTTCAGCAACCTGCATGCATCGATCCATGCGTATACATTCATTCCGGCGAACAGCAAGCAAAGCAAAACAAGGGAGGGCGGGCGGCGTGCAGTGGATGCGCGCGCGTATACGTACGCGACGAAGGTGGAGCAGCAGCCTTGGCGCCAGAGGAAAGCGAGGAGCCGCCGGAGACGGAACCGCTTCACGAAAGGGTACTCTCCGGGGAGCAAAACATGCCCAACCTCGGCGCACTCCAGCGCGCCCGCCTTGGTCATCACGGACGCTCGCGCCTTCGTCATCGCGGACGGCGGCGACGAGGGGAGCAAAACATGCGCATCCTCGGCGCACTCCAACGGGCCCGCCTTCGTCATCACGGACGCTCGCGCCATCTTCATCGCGGACAGCGGTCGCGCCTTCCTCGTCGCCGCCGCCGATTTGCTTGGGGGATTGGGTTTTGGGGTCGGGAGAGGGGACGACATTTGGAATTGGAAGCCGCCGGTGGGTTCCCTTCTCTTCATATCTCGTTGAGGCCGCGGCGCACCGCGGTGGACCCGCGCTCGTCTTTAATGCTTCACCGCGGATCCCCTCGGTCTTGGACGTGTTCGGTTAAGCCTGTGTTTGGTTGAAGGAACATGTACGGATGGGATCTGATGGTCCGGATTTTGAGGAGTCGTCTATTCTTTGCGTTTCCTTTGCTTTTCTGGGCGGATGGAATAAAATGTGTTTGATTAATACTCCCTCCCTTTTCATATAAGTTGTCGCTTGTACTAAATTAGAGTGTGGCCCTCCATTTGGTTCGACCGCTTCCGTTTCTGTCTGGGTGACCCAACGCAGCACCACCAATGGACCGGCATCTGCGTTGAGTGAGCACCACCAATGGACCGGCATCTGCGTTGAGTGCCTGTTTTGACCTATTTCTGGACCAAATTTGGGTCGGATTCACTGTGGGACAAACATCGTCCAAGTCCATCCGCGTCCGTCTCTTGTCCGGCCCTAGCCCCTAAGCGGTGAACCCGGCCACGCCACCCTCTCTCCACACCCCAATTCCCACCCATCTCTCCCTCCTCTCTGCCACAAACAAGACCTTGCGGCAGTTGAACTAACAAATAAACTCGGTACCCGATGGTTTTAGGTCAAGGCGAATAAATAGGCGGCGAGAGACGGTGGAAAGAGGCTCGAGACCCACATACACCCTCCACTCATGGCCTACCCCTGGTCGCGAAGAGGCTTGCCATCGGTGCCCTCTTTGTGAATATGGGTCGGTTGATAAACACGTAATCACCAAAGAAGGTGTTCAAGTTGTATACTTAAGAAAAACTCCTCAAACTCCATCGTTAAATGATTGTGTGTTACAGCTATATATATCTTGCGCGTTACCAATAACACCGATGTCAATGATGTCATTAACATGATACAAAAAGCTTTTGAGGGTTTATCTATAAACATACATGTGCAATGATCATTATGCGAGTATCCTTTCTAAAGAAGGGATTCGCTAGACGGTCACAACACATTTTAATTAACTTATTCAAGCCATTGACTGACTTTCGTAAATTTTATACAATGCATGTGGTGATTTGTATCTGGTTTCGGAAATCTTAAACCCATCAAATACATTCATATAATCTACATGGAGCTTCAGAGATAAATATGCGGTCAGTACATCCATTAACTGCATTGGTATATGCATATATACTGCCAGTCATAATAAGTAATAATAAGATCACTCATAACCCATCAAAGACATTCATATAAAAAGTAGTATTATGTCATAGTAATCATTGTCGACTCGCCACTAACCATGTTGCTATTCGTATCTTTTTGGGAAGCTTGACCACTTTCAGAATGAACAGGTAGCACTGGTACTTTGAATTAGAACCCCGGTAAAACCACTTCTATCTCATCTCCTCATTAGTTGTGTTCCTCTTCTGGACGAAAAGCTATATGTATACCACATGGAAGACTTAAGTGTAGAGAATGTCATTCTTTTGGTAAGCGAGTGCAGTAATGCCTTAATTGTGTCCTTCCATTTATGCCAATATGAGTGCCAATATGAGTGCTAGTTGAAGAATTTTATAATTTCCGAGTAGAAATATATGTCGATAACTGTAATTTTATTGTATGATTCTCGTGAATCAATATAGTTTGTGGACATTTCTGGATTTTCTTTATGTGATTTCCCATAACAACGGGGTCAGGATAATTTCAAATTCCAACATCTGAATTTGTGTGCACATTGAAGTTACATTCTAGATGTTGAACATCTAATTGGCGTGTGCCAACTTGAGTTAATCCGCAAATATATATCACACAAATATCCGATAGAATTATATCAGGTACACCATTGGATATGCACGAGAAGTTTATTGATTGTACTCTCGCCATAGTTATCATCAATGGAAAGTATTACTCCCTCTGGTCCGAAATAAATGTCGCCCCAAAACAACTAATCACTTACAAGTATGTGTATGACCGTCGATACTTTTTGTGGACCGGAGTGAGTACTACTTTTATAAGGTTGCATACTAACAAACGGTTTTCTATATGTTTGACAAAATGGATGAAACACCCGATGCATAAAATTCAAATGCTGGTTGCTAACATGTGGGTTTGTTGCGCACACGATGAGTTGTCGATGGCATCACAATGCTATTTTTCTGTACAATTCTTGAGCAGAAATTTGAGTTTTTTTATGACAGTGGACAAGAGAAGGGTTAGAATTTCAAACATCATTTTAGAGGATGGAAAGTATACAACGCCAACGAGTGGAATTTGAATACTACTCCAGTGTACAAAATTCCTTTGAGAATAAGTAAAGGATTGAGAGAATTACTTGTATGACACTAGTTGAAAATTTGATTCCTTATTTGACCCTGGAAAAATTTCTCTTCCCTATATGACACTTGGGCAAATATTTTTGCCTTCTATGACACTGCCGTTAGTTTCGTTAGGATCTTCCCTAAATTTTTGTTTTCTAGGACCAAACTACCCCACAGTGAGTGTTGTGCAACGCTGGAAAAAAAAGAGTTGGCCCAATCCTCTCGTCCGAGTCCACCAACCAGTCGGATAGGAGCCCTACGTGGGCGCGTCATACTGGCGTATAACGGCAGCGCGGTCTAATTACTTGTCTAGTTCACGCACGACACGAGGCCTCGACCACCATGCGTGCTTTGGGCAAGCAAGTGCACAGCTCACTCACCATGTCAGGGATGCAGACGCATGGTGCACACTGCACAGCTCGCTCAACTATAGGTGTGCGTGCGGAGTGACATGCACAGGCCACGCCGGTCAACGGCTCCATGATGGCGTCTGGCGCGATGGGATACTGACGCACCCGCGTACCGTCTCCCAGCGTGCAGTGCAGTCCCAAAAAATAATCTGTTAACTGTAATGCACCGTCACTTGAATGGGCATTGTTCTACAGAATGCCAACTGGCTAGATCGATGCTTTAATCAGAATAAAATGAACGGGAGATACGTCATAATATTAGGCGCATACAAGGACTAAGTTTTCCATAAAAACGTACGGGTCTTATTTGCCCATTTAGTGAGAAACAAATATGTCACAATACTGTTGCCTTTGTCTTTTACTCCCTCCGTTCCAAATTATTTGACTTGGGTTTGTCTAAATACGGATGTATCTAGACATTTCCAAATTATTTGACTTGGGTATGTCCAAATACGGATGCATAATGTATCAGGGGTAAAAGCGTACTTTTATGTCTCCATTTAACACCGTTTATATTTAAAATGAACTAGAGTGTCATAGAAGGCAAAAATATTTGCCCAAGTGTCATATAGGGAAGAGAAATTTTCCTAGGGCCAAATAAGGAATCAGGTTTTCAACTAGTGTCATATAAGGAATTCTCTCTAAAGGATTTGGCAATTTTCTTTGTGTTACGAGAAAATGAATCCAAGGAACTTTTAGTTGGACTCCATGGCGAAGCCGTCAAGCCGGTGATCCCCGGCACAACCAACCTTCCACGCAGCGGAGTCAGCGGCCGCCGCCGCCACCACGTGTCGCGCCGCGCCAAGCACCGCCGCGGCATCTGTAAAGCTTCCCTTGTCGCCTCCTGGAATCGTCCTCTCCCCGCCTCCCACCACCCGCGCATTTATTCCCCTCCCCGACCTCCTCCCCCCGCGTCATGCCGTCGAGCCCCTCCTCTCACCAACGCCCGCCACTCCTCCAGCACGTCTCCCACCCTGGCGCCGTCTCCCGCTGCCACGATGCCTCCCGCAGCGGTGCCCGGCGAGGCGGCGGCGGCGGCGGAGCAGCAGCAGACGAAGGGGGACCCCGCGCTTGAGGGCCTCGTGGTGGGGAGCTACTGCCACGACGTGCTCCTCCGGGGCGGCCGTGTCGTGGGCGAGACGCTCGGCGGGGCGGCGTCCTTCGTCTCCAACGTGCTCGACGCCGCGTCGCCCCCGGAGGCCTCCTTCTCCGTCGTCTCCAAGGTCGGCCCCGACTTCGCCTACGCCTCCGCGCCAGCGCCCGCGCGGCACCCCGCGCTGCTCTGCGCCGCGCCGACCACCTCCTTCCACGCCCGCTTCTCCGATGCCGTCGACGCGCCCGACCGCCAGCTCAGGCGCGTCCACGCCTGCGACCCGATCTACCCTGACGACCTCCCCGACCGCCGGTTCGCCTACGGCCTCGCCGTCGGCGTCGCCGGGGAGGTGCTGCCGGAGACGCTCGAGCGGTTGATTCGGCTTTGCCGCGCGGTCCTCGTGGACGCGCAGGCGCTGATCCGGGTCTTCGACGCCGATGCCGCCGTCCGACACACGGCACTGGACGGCACGCCGTATGCGGCGCTTCTGCACCGAGTAGCCTTCCTCAAGGCGTCGTCGGAGGAGGCGCCGTACATAGGGGTGGAGACGGCGAGGCGCCGTTGCTGCGTGATCGTCACAGAGGGGAGGGACGGGTGTCGGCTGTACTGGGACGGTGGGGAGGCACGCGTGGCGCCGTTCACCGCCGTCCAGGTGGACCCCACCGGTGCAGGAGACAGCTACCTCGCCGGTTTCGCAGCCGGGCTGCTATGGGGTCTGTCAGCTACGGACGCCGCGCTGATTGGTAACTTCTTCGGCGCAGCTGCCGTCTCCCAAATTGGCGTTCCCTCCTTCCATCCCAAGATGGTGCAGGTTTGCACCCATGCCACCATGCCAATTGTTCGAGACATCAGTACTCAATTTAGACGATTCCTCTGTGAAAGTTCTCGGCCGATTAACTAAATTTGACAAGGGACAACCTAGAACTGCCTGAAATATACATGCATTTTCATCAATAGTAGTTCAGTGTTGAGTAATAGTCGATTCTTGAGAAACATGGGAGTTTTGAGGAGCCTGGTCATCCTGGTATAGAACTTCTGATTCAGACCTGTGATACGACAGGTTGGAGAAATTGTCTATAGCATTGTAATCTAAGCTATACCCATTTAAAAGAAAATGCAGGCCAGATTCATCCTTCCGGGTCAAGACTGCAATCAGACATCAAAAAAATGGTACTCTAGCTCTTGTGATATATTTTGTTGCCTTTCCCCTATCAGTTAACCTTTTTGGATTTCAACACCTTTTGCCTCATCCACCAAAATGCATCCATATCATATTGGAGTATTGAAGACCTAGACCTGTTCTTGAGTCAGTTATCCAGATTAGTTTTCAGAAAGATGTTATGGGCTTCTGGAGTTCCACATAGGTGTGGACAGCTCCATGTAAGCACCATAGAAGATAACGCTAGAAAGCTGGTGAAAACAAGACAATTGACATATTGAGCCATGGAATTCTACAGATCGTCCGACGTCCGGTCCTCCATATCTAAGGCACACTTGAACTGATGCCAATGCTTATTTGTCCAAAAGGAAATGGTTTATTCAAAGGAAAATATTTGGATTATTAGGTTTTGTGATGGTATAACAGCAGATAATGTGAAGGAATGGATTTTGGAACTACTAATGTGACAATACTTGGGTCCGAGTGATACACGGTGGATATTTTGTTCATTTTGAACAGGGCAAATTCTGTTAATAAGAAAGAAGGAGAGATACTGGGGGTAGCATATTGTAGACATGAAATAGCAGTTAGGGTAGCATCATGATTCATCAGTTATAATTATCTGAGTGAAATTTCCTGGAGTTCCTTGTGGCATATCATCATTATTCTTTTCCAATGAAAAGCGTGTCTGGTGGAATTATTAGGGGATGGATTGTTTTAAATGGTAAGTAATATCCAATTTTATAAAAATCTCAGGCCAGAGTGTCCTCATCTAGGAGCCAGGAGTCATGACTGCTTGGCTTGACTTGCTATCTAGTTTCTTCCATGCATGGTCAGTTCGTATTTGCTCAGTTCCGCATAATGCTTAACTTTTATATCTTGTTAAAGTAGCAGAAAAGTACCCGAATACGGCTTTCCTAGTGACCTTACAGTCCACATTAGGAAATATGTTCCCTCAAGAAATATGTTCACCCATAATATTGTTAAGCCTATGTTGTACTTCCTACAATATTGCAACCTTGGTGGAGCTTAGTAGCCATGTGTTTGGTGTTACCTACATTTTGATATATACTGTGAACTGGTGTACTGGGTGGCACAATATCAGTTATGTAATATATATGGTGTACACCTGGCAGAATATATGATAAATCAGATTCACATATTTGACAGTCAAGTATTGTGATTGATCTGACAGTAAAGCCTGATCTGGTTTTCACCCAAAATAAACCTGCTGTTGCCTTTAATAGATGAAAAGGATGACATGCTTAGACGTTGTTTGTGATTTAACTGAGATGTGTTATGAGTTCAAATTCAGATGTTCGAATTTACTGAACGTTAATGACCTTCCATTTGTCTCGATTTGTGGCAGGCTGTCAAACAAATACTCGAGGACAAGGCGATACAGCGATCTAGTCCATGTATAAACGGCGCCATGTTTACCTTCCAGAAATCAGGTATGCACGACGAGCTGCACGCATCTCTGGAAGAAGCGTCGAGGCTGATGTGCGAGCAGGGGCAAACTGATCCGGCAACTGAAACCTGTGATGGTATTCCGTCGGCATAGGGGCTGACTGCACTGTCAACTGGACGATGACCTGTAGTTCGCCGCAGAAAATGCCAACATTGCCTTCCCAGATTTCAAATTGAGATCTGTCTTTACCCAACAAAATGGATAGAGGTTGTATTATACAGATGTATCTTGATGCTTGTCGCTGAATAGATTTGCTCTGTCGGAGCTTACGGGCATGTGTGTGGTTCGTCTTTTGACGTGTTTATTATGGTTCTTTTAGACAGCTTTCCGTTCGTCGGGCAAAGCAAAAGGCGAGTTAGCACACTACCAAGCTACATTCTGGAATACTACAAATCGTGAGCTTGTTAGTTTTTACAGCTAGCTGGAAATTTAGAGTGAATTCCACTTTTATCCCTTCATTATACATTACCACCTGACATGTGGTGATCAACAATTTAAAAAAAACCTAGTTATACATTTGTGACACTAATTATCTCATCTAGTTAAAATTCGTATGGATTAGCTATTTTAGAAACTTTAAATCCCTCTTTTCGTGATGTATATTTGATGGGTAAGGTGTGAGGTGATGATCGAGATTCAAAAAATGTGAGAATGACAATGAGGAACATAATAAATTGACAAGAAAAGTCTGGATCACCGATGATGCCCTCCTAATTTTACATATTTTATTGCGCCACATGGTCCTAACGTTGGTCTTACCTAACAATATATTCAAAATGCTAAAATGGGGTAAAACTCATGTCCAAAATTTCTAGATGGGGTATTTTCGATATAATTCACACTAAATGGGTAATATGTCTCACAGATGTACAACTATGGTATAGAAAGTTGAATTCACTCAGATATTTATGATAAGACTTGTTAAAATTTACGAAAATAATCAAGTGTACATATATGATAAATGTTTCATTTAGGAATTTAATTCAACATGAGAAATAAATAAAAAAGGACAAACCATGCTACAAATAGTGGTGTTTCGGCGTGCCGTCGACATGTGCAGGATGGAGACGATGAAGATTTCCCCCAGGATTGGATTGTATTTTTATTTTTTGTTAGGCTTTTTCTTATAACATTGGTGTTTAATATAAAGTTTAAGCTAATTCGTAAAAAAAAAAAACTATTGGCACTACCAAAGGTGCACAACTAAATTTAGTGTTTTTATTTCTTGTGTTATGAGTTGACTCTTGTAGCTGAAAATTTAGTGACATGTCTAGTTTCTTAGAACTTTTAGCATGTGTTTTATGTGGGGTGCACCTGTTGCACAAGAAATTTGTGTGGAAAGGACACGTTCTCTGTGCATGTATTTTCTTCATCCGGTTCCATTAATACCTTTTGTTGTACAAGTACAATATGAAAATATGATAAATCTACATACTACACGAGTATCATATAAACTCACACAAGCTCACCACCACCACCCACATTCACTCATACGATGACTACTGAAATTGGATTCACAGAGCTTCAAAGTTGGAGCCTTCTAACCACCCAGCTACATGTTGATTCTCACCGCGAACACATTTGTGGAAATAAATGTATACATGATTTTCAAGTAAATTTATGTACTGTTTCAAGCATTTATTTTAAGCTTTGTATTAATTTTGACATGGTGTGATCACGAATATTTTGAACTTTGATCTCTTATGTGGTGAAGTTACACTAATTTTTTTTTTTTTTGCCTATTTGAACACCTATTCTAAAATTCTAACTAGAAGTACGACACTGAAGCTAAAGATAGAGCCACAGACGTGTGAAAGTCTGAAGTTTGCCTCTCGTTTTGGGTTGTGCCTAGGAGCCGAGGATACGGGTTCTCAAGCAGGAAAAAAAATCCTGGCTCTGTGGCTTCCCGGCGCGGTGCGGTATCTAGTTCGTTATCTCCCCAACCAGACGCAGGCGACCACCGTCACCCACCTCCCCAGCATCCATTTCCACCACACGGCGGCAGGTAAATTCCCGAGGACCCAAGAACTGCACTGCAATCTCACAATCGCAGTGTTCAACTCGTCACATTCTTCTTTCTGAAATCTTCAGGTGTTGCCATAAAGAAGACGGGGGACGGGCGCCGGCATGGAGCTCTGCTGCTCGGGAGTCGTGAGCAGCGGCGGCGGCGCCGCCGGTGCCGGGACGCCTCGGGCCCAGAAGGCCAGGAGTACTCCTGGGTTCCGGATTCCGCCCACCAAGAGGCGGCCAAGCAGCCGCGTCGGCAGCCGCCAGCTCTCGCCGACACCCTGCGACGAGCGGGTGGTGGGCCGGCCCGGCGCGGAGAACGTCGTCCACATGCTCCGGTCTGCCGCCGCCGCCGACCCGGCGGAAGCCCTCGAGCTGTTCCGGTCCGTCGCGCGGCAGCCCAGGCTCGTCCACACCACGGAGTCGTGCAACTACATGCTCGAGCTGATGCGCGCGCACGGCCGGGTCGGGGACATGGCGCAGGTGTTCGACCTAATGCAGAGCCAGATCGTCAAGGCCAATATGGGCACCTTCTCCACCATCTTCGGCGCGCTCGGCGTCGAAGGCGGCCTCCGGAGCGCGCCGGTCGCCCTGCCGGTGATGAGAGAGGCCGGGATTGTCTTGAACGCCTACACCTACAATGGCCTCATCTATTTCCTCGTCAAGTCTGGGTGCGAGAGGGAGGCGATGGATGTGTACGCGGCGATGGCAGCGGACGGTGTCGTGCCGACTGTCAGGACGTACTCCGTGCTCATGTTGGCGTTTGGGAAGAGGAGGGACGCCGAGACGGTTCTTGGGTTGCTGGGCGACATGGAGGCTCGTGGAGTGAAGCCAAATGTGTATAGCTACACCATCTGCATCCGGGTTCTTGGACAGGCTGGAAGATTTGAGGAGGCGCATAAGATTTTTCGGAGAATGGAGGAAGAGGGGTGCAAGCCGGATGTCATCACCAATACTGTGCTTATACAGATTCTCTGTGATGCCGGTCGAGTTTCTGATGCCAAGGATGTATTCTGGAAGATGAAAGCTAGTGATCATAAACCTGACCGGGTAACCTACATTACTCTCTTAGACAAGTGCGGTGACAATGGTGACTCCGGATCGGTAGTTGAGATATGGAATGCAATGAAAGCTGATGGCTACAATGACAATGTTGTTGCTTATACTGCAACTGTGGATGCATTGTGCCAAGTTGGGAGGGTCGATGAAGCTTCAGATATTTTTGATGAGATGAAACAAAAGGGTATAGTACCTCAGCAGTATTCGTACAACTCCTTGATTTCTGGATTTCTGAAAGCTGATAGGTTTAACCATGCTCTGGAGCTGTTCAACCATATGAATATTCATGGTCCTACTCCAAATGGCTACACACATGTTCTTTTCATAAACTACTATGGAAAATCCGGCGAATCTCTGAAAGCGATCAAAAGGTATGAGCTTATGAAGAGCAAAGGGATTGTTCCTGATGTTGTTGCTGGTAATGCTGTTTTGTACAGTCTTGCTAAATCGGTAGGCTTGGAATGGCGAAAAGGGTCTTCCATGAATTAAAAGAAATGGGGATTTGTCCAGATGCTATCACATACACTATGATGATCAAGTGCTGCACCAAGGCATCAAACGCTGACGAGGCCATGAAGATCTTCTCTGAAATGATTGAAAACAGATGTGTTCCTGATGTTATTGCAATGAATTCCTTGATTGATATGCTCTACAAGGCAGGCAGGGGAAATGAAGCCTGGAAAATCTTCTATGAACTGAAAGAAATGAATCTTGATCCAACTGACTGTACTTACAACACACTTTTGGCAGGATTAGGAAGGGAAGGTAAAGTCAAGGAGGTAATGCATCTGCTTGAAGAAATGAAATCTAAAAGCTTTCCACCTAACTTGATAACGTACAATACAGTTCTTGATTGTCTTTGCAAAAATGGGGAGGTGAACTATGCACTGGACTTTCTATACAGTATGACATTGAAAGGTTGCATGCCTGACCTTTCCTCTTACAACACTACTATGTATGGCCTTGTTAAAGAGGACAGATTGAATGAGGCATTCAGGATGTTTTGTCAGATGAAAAAGATTCTTGCTCCAGATTTTGCAACAATGTGTACTATTCTCCCGAGTTTTGTAAGAAATGGTTTGATGAAGGAAGCTCTGCATACTGTTAAAGAATATATTTTTCAACCTGATTCGAAAGTGGATAGATCTTCGCTCCATGCACTCATGGATGCGATACTGAATAGGGCTGGTACTGAAAAGTCAATTGAGTTTGCCGAAACCGTAGCATCAAGTGGTATTCTCCTGAATGATTTCTTTCTGTGCCCAATAATTAGGCATCTCTGCAAGCATAAGGAGGCTCTGGCGGCACATGAACTCATCAAGAAGTTTGAGAATTTTGGTGTCTCGCCAAAAACTGGGTCTTATAATGCTCTTATTTGTGGCCTTGTGGATGAAGACCAGATTGATGTTGCTGAAGGTTTGTTTGCTGAGATGAAGAGACTCGGATGTGACCCTGATGAGTTTACCTACAATTTGATTCTCGATGCCATGGCGAAGTCGATGCGGATTGAGGATATGTTGAAAGTCCAAGAAGAGATGCATGACAAGGGATACAAATCAACTTATGTTACCTATAACACGATCATTTCGGGTCTTGTAAAATCAAAGATGTTGGACGAGGCTATAAACTTATACTACCAGCTGATGAGCGAAGGCTTCTCTCCCACACCATGTACATACGGTCCTCTTCTTGATGGACTGTTAAAAGATGGAAACATAGAGTATGCAGAAGATCTTTTTGAGGAGATGCTGGAGTGTGGATGCAAACCTAATTGCGCCATCTACAATATTCTGCTAAACGGATACCGATTAGCAGGCGACACAGAAAAAGTCTGCGAGCTCTTTGAGAATATGGTCGAGCAGGGAATAAACCCGGATATAAAATCATACACAGTTCTCATCGACACCCTCTGCGCGGTTGGGCGGTTGAATGATGGTTTGTCTCACTTTAAACAACTGGCAGATATGGGGGTTGAGCCTGATCTCATCACCTATAACTTGCTCATCCATGGACTTGGTAAATCCGGAAGATTAGAGGAAGCGGTCTCCCTCTACAACGACATGGAGAAGAAAGGAATCGCGCCGAACCTGTACACGTACAATTCACTGATCCTTTACCTGGGACAAGCAGGGAAGGCTGCTGAAGCCGGCAAAATGTACGAAGAACTACTGGCGAGAGGTTGGAAGCCCAATGTTTTCACATACAATGCCCTGATCAGGGGGTACAGTGTCTCGGGCAGTCCTGATAACGCCTTTGCTGCCTATGGTCGGATGATTGTTGGAGGGTGCCGGCCTAACTCGAGCACCTACATGCAACTTCCGAATCAAATGTTGTAACTAACAAGTGACAAGCTAGTTATTGGATGAACTGTTTTTTTCTGTATAGTTCTGTCTATAATGGGGAAATGATCAACTGTAGATAGTAACCAACAACAGTGACATATCTTGTAGTATCTGAGGGTAATCTTCCCTTTCATTTGCCATCTGCTTACCGATGATGTTGATTCTCAGGTGTTCTAGCTGTCAATTGAAGTCTCGTTTCTGCGTTGTTGGTACGTTGGCAGGGTCTATGATTTCGACCTCTTCAGAGTTTCTTTGTTCACGCATAAGGTCTCCGTGCTATTGAAATTTATCCTGCTTGTTCAAACGGACGTTCATGGGCGGTTTTCTGCTACACACTGACCGTCTTCATGAGCTCCGTCGGCGATGAGAGGAGGAGCTAGGAGTAGCAGGCAGCGACGAATCAAATTTATGACCAGAGGGAAGAGGAAGAGTGCAGCTGGACGGCGGCCGGAGGGGGAGAATTGAGCAACAGGACGGGATGATTTTTGGCAACAGCGTTGTACAGCTATGTATTTCTAGCTTTTTTTTAGCTTTTTTCCCTTAAAAAAAGCTAGAAATACCTTGTATTTTGGCCTGCACAAAAATGACAAAGTCTGACATTTGAAACTTGAAAGTGGTGAACACTGCAAAATTTCAACTCTTCCAAAATTGTCAGATTTTGTTATTTTTTTGTAACCCAAAATATTAAATATTTTGATTTGAAATTTTGCACGTTGGTAGAATACAACATTGTCTACACTCAGGATTTTTTCAGATTTTTTAAATCTTCAAAATATGATTTTCAAATTTTTCAAAATAAAGTGCACCATGTAGCTTGGCCTCCATTTGTGGTTTCCGTCTATCTACCTACAAACTTTAATCTGTATAAAAAAAAGGTAAATCCAGGCTCTGATAAATTCTAATTAGTGAAAAATATAAGAGAAATGAGTCATAATACTGGATGTATTAAGGACAACTTCGCTCTAAAGTTGCAGGGTGTGTTTGGTAGCAAAATATTTTTGAACTATTTCAACAATACCACATTTTTCAGAATTACCACAATTTAAAGTACTTTGATGTGTTTGGCTATGACTAAAACTGTGGTATTAATATGGAAGTATTGCTCAATCTAGGACCTCTTTTTCCAAAACGAATAAACTTAGAAACTTAGCCTCACCTTTTAACCCAAATTAATACCTCTAATATGTTAATGAAAAAAGATTACAAAAAAAAAATCAAATGTGCAGGCTCGTGGGACAACTGTTACTGAAAACATAAAAGCAAAACATAGAAAAAACAAAACAAACCCTTGAGAGCAAATGTCTACAGTAGAGTTCACCGATATCATCATGCATGAAAGCAAGACGACAATGACATGAGCAAATACTAAGGGCGCGTTTGGTGGCCTGCAGCCCCTCTTGCGCCCCACCAGACTAGGCTGTGGAGGGCCTGGTCTGGCGAGGCCAACCTCTGGGCCGTGTTGTGCGTGCCGTTTGGCAGCCTGCATCGCACTGCAAGCACAGATTGAACCCAATGTTTGGTAGCCAGCAACGTCCCAGAAAAGCAAATAGCGATGCAAAGTAAGTTGTTTGGTTGCGTTCGAGCTAGATTTTGCTCACCCGTTGTTGCTAATGGTGAGCTTACCATGCTACATCGATGGTCATATCAGTTCATCGAGTCCTAGCTACTACGAATGGCAGTTCATCAGTACATCCCTAACTAGTACGAAGTGGAGTTCACGAAATAGCATTACAGTCTACAGGTAACTAGGAAAGGTTCGGCACGGATGATAATTAGGAAAGAGGCAGGGTCATCTTCTTCTTCTTCTTCTTCTTCTTCTTCTTCTTCTTCTTCTGCTTCGTTCTTCTTCTTCTGCATATTGTTGTGTTGAAGATCATATCCTGGCGGCACCTCTATCATCCCACATTGCCTGAGCCCACTCCATCCTTTTGGCCTTCCAAGCTTCACTATCTCCCGTGGGGACACCATGGCCACCAAGGTCTTGATCGGCAGGCACATCTTCCTTCGCCGGGAAATGTTCATCAATACCCCACCCCAGGATCCAATTGTGAAGAATGCAACATGCAAGAACTAGCTTAACTTGGGTCTCGAAAGGGTGGAATGGCTTGTGGTCAAGGATCTTGAATCTGTTCTTCAGTGCAACAAATGCTCTTTCTATGGTGACTCTAAGGCTAGAGTGACGGAGATTGAACAATTCCTTGGCATTCTGCGGACCATTCCTTGAACTGAACTCGTTTAGATGGTACCTGGTCTTTCGGAACGGTGGCAGAATTCCAGGCCGACATGCATATCCAGCATCTCCCAGGTAGAATTTACCATCAGGCATGCTGATCCCATCAGGCCCGGGCAAGCTGTCAGCTGGAATTGTTGCGTCATGTGCAGATCCTTCCCAACCCGCTAGCACATATGTGAACATCATGTCAAAATCAATAGCAGCAAGGACATTCTGGCTTGTGTAATGCTTCTTTCCTCTGTGTGCTGCGGACTGTGATCTCGGCACTCTAGCAGTGACATGAGTACCATCAATGGCGCCAATGCAATCCTGTCATTGGAAGAACAAGCAGATGATCAAACAGATGAACAAACACATCATGAACAGACAGATGAATAAATGTAGTACTAACCTGGAAATATGGAAACCATCTGAAGCTGTTGATGATCTTGGGTGGGGTTTGAGCTTTAGGTGGCTTGATCATCTCTTCTCGCAGCTCTCCAATGGCAAACAGGACTTGCTTAAAGTAACGCGAGATAGTCTCACATGACCTCCTAAATGTGAT
Source organism: Poa pratensis (assembly GCA_947311845.1). NCBI lineage: Eukaryota > Viridiplantae > Streptophyta > Magnoliopsida > Poales > Poaceae > Poa > Poa pratensis. Next base: position 28,112,346 of record CAMZMU010000048.1, read on the forward strand.
GTGCATCACTCTAAACCTTTGGTTATGACCCACAACATGAAGGAACATGCAAACTTGCTCTTCAATGGATGTGTGGATGCTATCCTGCAACATGCCGCCTTCTCTGAACCTTTTGACAAGTTCATAGAAGGGGGCTCTGCCCATCCGAAGCATTTGCATAGCCTCCACATCGATAGTGTTGTAGATGTTGTTCAGATTTGCTATCCTCTCTTAATCCGGACGAACATAGGACCGTACTGGACTAGAGGGTACGCAGTTCGCCTAACTAAGATCTTGCGAACGAGTACGATCCAACCCTGCACGACAGCTATGAGAGCAGTATCAGAGCCAACCCATCGTCCTAAAGGTACAGATCTACAAATTAGTACCGGATGTTGTTCAACTAAAACCACGACGAGTTTGGAGAGACGAAGTGGCTTACCGTCGCCATTGGTGAAGATGAACAATAGCTGATGTAAATCTTCCCCCTGCCGGCTTTCGAGACGACGGCGCGGATCTGGTGCCGGAGAAAAGGGGAGAGGATGCTGCTGGGGAAGAACATGCTCTCGAGCTCCTCCTGTGGCGGTGGAGAGGACGGACACGGGCCGCCGGTGAAGATCTGTGATAGGGAATTTTTGGGTCGTCTATGGCAGGCGGTGACCGAGTAGAAATGGAGGTGAGAGTATGTGGGGTGCGAAAAGGAGCCGGAGATTCGGCATCTCCCGCCATCTCGCACGCTGTTCGCGAATTTTGCAGCCGGCAGACCTGGCTCCACGGGCACGCTCGATTCGAGCGTGCCTTCTGGGCCTGGCTCAACGCTGCATCAATGAGTGTGCCAGCCACAACGCGGGTCTGCTGGGACCAACCAATCAGCCCAGCTGTTTTGCAGCTGGCGGGCCAGTTTGGAGGTGCTGCAGGCCACCAAACGCGCTCTAAGTCATCTGTGTAGATAGGTAGAGGAAATGTCGTTGGAGTCGCCGCTACACTCAACGAATCTGGTTGGCTAAAAACATCCAATTTGAGCGTTTCCAGCGGGCTAGGTTGATGGGTGTTGTAAGTTAATCCATCCAACTTCTGGTGCATGTATCCAAACCCGGAATTTGGCATCCGATGACTTGGTTGACATCTATGCCGGCAACCAAACATCATGCCTAGGCCTGGAATTAGAATTTAAAACTCACGAGTTAAACGTGCCAAGCCGAGTTTTAATCTAAAACGGTAAACGAGTTTGATTTGAACTCGGTAAAAAGAGTCCCTTTTTTCGTAACTATTGTGGTTTATTGTTTAAATATTACTTGCTCGTATCATACCGGTATTGATTGTTGTGATGATTGCCTCATACATGATCAAACAATTAGAAATAATTGTATTATATACAACCTATGGTTTTGCATATCGATAGCTTTACGTAGCTAAACGAGAAAACTCACGAGTTTCGCGAGTCGAATCCGATTTTCACTTCTAAACTTGTTAGATGAACAAGTCGAACCGACCCGTTAGACCAACCACATTGTTAGCCAAGAACAGTTTAAAACAGCCTATGCGTGGATTCAATACGGAACAACGTTCCGACTGTCTACCACAACAAGATTTGCCCGACTCTGGTGATGGAGGGGTGATGACAGCGGCGCGCCTTCGGCTCGCTCTAGTGCGTGTAGTCGTCGCTAGGTGATCTACGGATCTGGATGTAATTTTTGTTACTTCTAGATTTCTTTAGTTGATTAATAGATTGGAAGTTTCTCGAAAAAAATAGCGCCGGTTCCTACAAAAGAAGCGCAGTAACCGATTATGCATGGGCACAACTAGGAGGAAAGAGAGAAAATGCAGATTTTCTATTGAGCAAAGGCCCCACATACACTGCCAACCGGTTCACTAAACTCCAGAAGAACTGGATCGATTCGAGTCGATCTTTTCATCTAAATCGAATCACCAGTGTTGCTCGTTAGACCAGCCACTATGTGCATGGAAAGCAAACCATAACACTCTCCTAACCTTGAATCGATTCATCACATAGTGGAGCATCGGCTCAATAGTTCTGACAGAAAAGCTGACTCGACGTATTGGTTTGGTTCAAGCAACATAAAAATTGATTTTCTTGCATAGGAGAGAGGATAGCTTTTTCTCAAACAGGGCCCTCAGTTGGTGCGGTTCACACATAGTAGCAAGTTCATCATCGATTCAAAGCTGACAACTTTATGCATGGAAGTGGAACACACATAATAGTGTATGGCCTTTTTTTTTTACAACTATTTTTTTTTTTTGACAACTAAAGTTGAACGTGTCTTAAGATGAGGCGAAATTACCCGGTAATGCTACTGGACAAGCAATAACCTGATATAACTCATATATCTATGTGGGTACCTAATACATGAAATATATATGAAGGGAAGCTTCAACTATACATGGATATCTTATATAACTAAGTATATCAGCCCCACTTATTTCTCTAACCAATAAATCGTTAATCAATAATTTGTTAGTCTGCCTACCTGCAATCCATCTTCATAGATCACCCTAAAGAACTTTAGTGCTTACATATCTAAATTCCTCGGTACTTCCACTTTGTAGATGTTTCTAAATGTGGATCTGTAGAAGTATTATATGTACTCTTAGAAAAAAATAAGTGAAAATACAATGTCCCAAAACCGAAGAATAAATTTAAATTTGACACAAGCTTCATGACAGTCTGAACCTGAAATCCTACTTTTACTGATGTCAACTATGTGAGCAATGTAACCTTCAGGCCATATATGCATTTTGGTACGAAATGGTCTGAATCATAACTACCCTGCCAAGAAAGAAACTCACACAATCAGGTTCATTTTATACTAAGAGGAAGGACAAAAGGAAAAAAATTGCAGTCAAATATAAATATAAAAACGCAAAGCTTAGTCAGCACCAAGAAAAAGGGTCAGCAAAATACATAAACATGGAACAAAAAAAACTATATGAAAAATAAGATCTCCATATTCCGGTAAAAAAAATCAGACTTCCAGATATGCTTTAAGAAAATAAGAATGCCATTGTAAGTAGTGTTCAGATTGATGACCTTGAGGAAATCTTGTATGCATACATTAGATACAACGGAACTGAATGCTGTTCAATTTTTTCCATAGACGACAAGCTATTTTTTTATTTCTGAAAAAATCCCTGTGATGTTGTCTATGCAATACCATGATCAGCTCCTACAGTTCAAAACTTCGACTTGAAAACGAAAGGACAGACTCATTAAATAATCGATTCAAGGATACTACTATCACAAATTCACAATCCATTGGAATTTTGGAAATCATCACCTAGACCCCATCTGTATTATTGGTTGGACTGCCTTGTCTACTGAAACTCAACGCAACGACTGGATTCTAACCATTGTGTGATCAGTGATACAATTTTGCTAGGTAATGCTAAGCAAACACGAGGAAAGTGCTTCGGGAATTGGAAAAAAATTAGTACATTAGCAAAAATACATCCACGCGAGAAATAACCTTTCAAACCGGTATGCAAATACTATTTGCTTTATTTGACCTGAAGCAAGAAACAAAAAAGTCAAGAAGTGCATAGCAGGCCATGCTAAGTACGATCAGCTTCGATCATAAGTCAGGCCCGCTAAACCTCCTGCACACACAATGGTTGATTTGGACAGATACACTAAAAATGGCACAGGCCAAACCAAGCAATTGTTTTGCCATGCATAATATGAGGTTTAATATAAATGGACCGAATCTACTTGACCCTACAAAGTATAATTCTGATATATGTCATGTAAATTACACATGTCCAATATACAAACCACTAAAACATATATCATTTAAATTACTTTTTCAGGTCTGCTTTGAGATTAGTTTAATCATCAGATTAACAGTGCTCAAAAGGATAATTTTTAGTGACATAAAAAACCATCAGAAGAAGCTATCTGCATTAAATTAACCTCGGGAGGGTGATTTCTCACCATCCAAAGAGCCAATCTGGGAGATAAAACAATGACTGAGAGAAATTTGGGGTCACATGCTACCTTCAGCTTGATCAATAGCAGAACATAGTCCCACTACACATCCATTGGCTCCAGGGTTTTCCCTTCTCCTTCACCAGATCATGGATAAGAAGGAAAGTGTAAGCATCAACGCTCACAAATCTGAACATTACCTATTTATTAGCCTCAACTTCGATTCATACCAGAGAGGAGAGGGGAGGGGCGAGCAGTACCTGAGTGGAGATGCAAGAGGGCGCTGATGGTAGGGGAGCAGCGTGGGCCGGCTGCTTGTCGGAAGCATGATGTAGTGCGCCCCACGTCCATCACCATGTCAACCACTCCAATACTTCACAAGTCACCATGGACCTCTAAGGTGAACTCCTTCCACTATGTGATTCACTATATGTCTACTTTGGACGGCATACTACTTGACCATCCCTCCCTTTGCATGGCTAGGTGTGTCATGACGGGTACGTGTACACGAGAGGATGACCAAGGTGCAAGAGGAATGGAGGACGCCAAGACGGTGGCTTGGAAGAGAAGAAGGAACAGGAGCCAGCAGCCCCAGGCAGCGGTACTACCGCCAGAGACAGCGGTACTACCGCCCCAGCACCAGGCAGCGGTACTACCGCCGCCGCTACCGCCGGAATCGCCGCTCTGTTGCTCAAGCCGGTACCTCCAGTGGCAGCGCAGCGGTACTACCGCCACGGCAGCGGTACTACCGCTGGACCCAGCGGTACTACCGCCACGGTGGATGCAGACGCGGCTTCGAAGGCCCGCTTTGGCGGTACTACCGCTGGACCCAGCGGTACTACCGCTGCGGCGGGAACCAGCAGGGAATATTCCCTTGTATCCCTCTCCCACCTACCCCTTGGGGCCTAGACTATATATAGGAGTTCTCCCACCTCCTAGAGAGGATAAGACTAGTTTGAGATAAGAGTAGAGTAGAACTCCATTACCTCAAGTGGTCTCCTTCCTCCCCCTTGTGGGGATGGTTCCTCCTCATGTGGAGAAGATCCCTTCGTGGATTCAAGACCTCTACTTGTAGCTAGACTACTTGCCAATCTTTCATCTTCGGCTGACTTTATTGGAACGGCTCGGTTGGCCGTTGGAGAAACAACCACCCAAGATCCCTTCTTGTGTATCTTGCCAATCTCTCCCTTTGGGATTCTATTGGGCCGGTTGGACCGACCGGTAAGGGAAACGGTTCTTGTATCTTGTTTGTGTTCGTGTATTCTTGGTGTTCTTCCTCGTGTTCTTCGTGTTCTTCGCGTTCTTGAGTGAGTTCGTCCATTCCCGCCATCAATCCGTGAAGATCGGGCCACCCACGAAGCCTTGGCTTCACCATATGGTATCAAAGCCACCGTTGACACGGATTTGACCTTGTTTCCCCCCACAAATCCCCCAAATTTTTCTTTGGTTTTGAGTAATTTCGAAAATTTCCACCAAAATAGCCCCAATTGCTTTTGGACCGATCCGCGATTTGAGTGCGTTTTTGCAAGTTTTGATCCATAGATCTATTGCTAAACGAGTTGATCTACCTTCCCTTGATGATGTAGTGCGCCCTACACTTGACACGCCAAGTGGCCCAATGACAAGAGCAAGGGTCAAAGCTATACATGCTAAGGTGAACTCACTCTTATCTATGTGTGACCTTGATACACCTTTGAATGGTTTGCTACTTCATTCCGATACCTTGTGTGTGCTCAGCTACGGTGGACCTGATGACCCTTGTGAAGATGGCCAAGGAAGCGTCGAAGATGGACAAGATTCGAGCCAAGAGGACGAAGGAGAAGAAGAGGAGAATGGAAAGAAGTCTCAGGCGGCGGTACTACCGCCAGGATCAGCGGTACTACCGCCGGGCGGCGGTACTACCGCTGGAGGTGCCGCTGGAAACAGCCCTCTGTTGCATCGCACGGTGGCTACAGCGGTGCCGCAGCGGTACTACCGCTACCCAGCGGTAGTACCGCCGGTGCCAGCGGTACTACCGCCCCGCGACGGCACTACCGCTACCGCTACCGCCGGAAATGGCCCTCTGTTGCATCGTCCGGTAGCTCCAGCGGCACCGAGCGGTACTACCGCTGGGAGCAGCGGTACCACCGCCGGGTACAGCGGTACTACCGCCTCAAGATCTGCAGAACGCGTGAAGACCTTCCCAGCGGTACTACCGCTGGACCCAGCGGTACTACCGCTGCGGAAGTGCCAACTCGGGCTGTAGCCCTTTGGAGCCTCCTCCCACCTACCCCCTTGGAGTCAACACTATATAAAGACCCCTTGTGCTCAGATCTAGGGTTAGACTTGATTTGGGAACTAAAGTAGAGCTAGACTCCTTCTTCTCAAAGTGTCTCATCCCTCCTTTTGGAGATGATCCAAGGCCTCCCTTCGTGGAGATGAATCAAGGCCTCCCTTCGTGGAGATGAACCAAGGCCTCCGCTTGTGGAGATGAACTTCCTCTTGTATTTCGTACTTGCCAATCTTTCGTCTTGAAGTGGCTAGATTGGGTTGGTTGGATTGACCAATTGGACAAACAATCCTTAGAGTAAGGTGTACTTGGGAGAGGGGAATTGGGGGCTGCCCTAGGGGAATTGTTACCAGTTGAATCTTGCCAAGTGCTTCTTCCTAGTTATCTTTGTGTTTACTTGCTTTCCCCTCTTTTGTGTTCTTGTGTTCTTCGTGTTCTTCGTCACCTCCGCCTCAAATCCGTGAAGATCGGGCCTAAACCGCATCATATGGTATCAGAGCTCTAGGTTGCCACGGGTTTGATTGTGTTTCCCCCACAAATCCACCAAAATTTTCTTTGTTTTTGAGAAATTCGAAAATTTCCACCAAAAATAGCCATTTTGGGATTCGAGCGATTTGGTCGATTTGATGAGTTTTTGGTAGTTTTGATCCATGGATCTGTTGCTCTAGGACCCCCTCCACCTTTGTTTGCCTTCCCTAGCCTCAATTTTGCCATTTTCCCACGAATTCGAGGATTTTTCGCCCTCCCTTTCCGCCCAAAATCGAGTCAACAGCTCCAGATTTCGTCGTCAGCGGTACCACCGCCAGGAGCAGCGGTACTACCGCCGGGCAGCGGTACTACCGTCAGGGCTGATTTTTCAGGAATTTTTCTTTTTCCTCGGTTCGTTTTGGCATTTCTTCTTTGTTGTTTGGGTCCTTCGCTGGTGTGTACTCTACGTCTACGACATCGACAAGCTTCCGCAGCGACTTCCTCAACGCCAAGCGACGACGCCGCCAAGGACTCGACTCTTCCCCGTCATTGTGATCCGTTGTGAGCCCTTCTTCCTTTTGTGTACCTTGACCTATCGGACTAGTTCGTTTATATTGCGGGCATTGCACTTGTGTTGTTCCGAGTGAGTGTCTCAAAGTATCGGCGAGTGTGTATCGATTAGAGGTCTTGGCACTAGCAAAAGTTGAAGGAATCATCGTCAAAAATCAAAAAAAAAAAGAATCAAGTGGTGCCAAGTACCATTTCTTGTAGGTTGCGACAAAGTTTGAACCGCCAAAGTGAGTGTGAGGGTCCGACACTTGTGCAAATCCGTTGCCCACTCAAGCAATTGAACTAGCGTCCCTCGTCACTAGTGTGAGTTTTACCTGGCTCTTATGGTGAAGCCAAGGCTTCGTGGGTGGCCCGATCTTCACGGATTGACGGCGGGAATGGACGAACTCACTCAAGAACGCGAAGAACACGAAGAACACAAGGAAGAACACCAAGAATACACGAACACAAACAAGATACAAGAACCGTTTCCCTTACCGGTCGGTCCAACCGGCCCAATAGAATCCCAAAGGGAGAGATTGGCAAGATACACAAGAAGGGATCTTGGGTGGTTGTTTCTCCAACGGCCAACCGAGCCGTTCCAATAAAGTCACCCGAAGATGAAAGATTGGCAAGTAGTCTAGCTACAAGTAGAGGTCTTGAATCCACGAAGGGATCTTCTCCACATGAGGAGGAACCATCCCCACAAGGGGAGGAAGGAGACCACTTGAGGTAATGGAGTTCTACTCTACTCTTATCTCAAACTAGTCTTATCCTCTCTAGGAGGTGGGAGAACTCCTATATATAGTCTAGGCCCCAAGGGGTAGGTGGGAGAGGGATACAAGGGAATATTCCCTGCTGGTTCCCGCCGCAGCGGTAGTACCGCTGGAGCGGGCCTTCGAAGCCGCGTCTGCATCCACCGTGACGGTAGTACCGCTGGGTCCATCGGTAGTACCGCTGCCGTGGCGGTAGTACCGCTGCGCTGCCGCTGGAGGTACCGGCTTGAGCAACAGAGCGGCGATTCCGGCGGTAGCGGCGGCGGTATTACCGCTGTCTCTGGCGGTAGTACCGCTGCCTGGGGCTGCTGGCTCCTGTTCCTTCTTCTCTTCCAAGCCACCGTCTTGGCGTCCTCCATTCCTCTTGCACCTTGGTCATCCTCTCGTGTACACGTACCCGTCATGACACACCTAGCCATGCAAAGGGAGGGATGGTCAAGTAGTATGCCGTCCAAAGTAGACATACAGTGAATCACATAGTGGAAGGAGTTCACCTTAGAGGTCCATGGTGACTTGTGAAGTATTGGAGTGGTTGACATGGTGATGGACGTGGGGCGCACTACATCAAAGCACCTGGTAAGTAGAGAAGACGTCGCTGTGGCCGTGCTTGTCAGCATGGCGGCAGCCGAGAAAGAAGGGCGCGCAATCGAACAAGGGCACGCACTATCAGATCGGCGGAAGAACCGCCTCGCACTATGCCTCTGCTGCTCGTATCTGAGGTCGACCGGGACGCGCCGTCCGCTTGTGGTTGTCGTCCCTGTAAGTCGCCGGGCGTAGGCTCTTGTCCGGGTGCGCCTGGATCGACAGCGGCTTGGCCATCGACAGCACCTGCAAGACGAACGGGAGCGGCATCAGCAACCTCGAATTCGCGAGGTCGTGAAGCAATGAGAAAGAGCGCGAGCAGGAGCAGGAGCAGGAGCAGTACCTTGAAGAGGAACGGGAGGTCGCCGTTCCAGCGCGCGGCCATGGCGGGGCCGAGGGCGCCTGGGTTGCGCGCGAGCCGGTCGCCGAGGGGATCGCCGCCGGGAAGGACGGCGAGGGCGCGGCCGGGTGCGTGCCCGTGCAGAACTCCGGGTAGGGGAGCGTCGGGTCGACGTCGATACCGGGATCGTTGGCGGCGGCGAGACGCGCGACAAGGGGGGCGTCTCCGAGGCGGTCCCATTCGTAGTGCTGCACGCCCCAGTGCAGCCGCAGCAGCCTTGGCGGCGGGGGAGGCGTCTCGTCCGGCGGCGGGTGGAGCCGAAAGAGTTGCGGTGTAGTTGGGAGGGGACGAGCCGGTTGCTTCGCCCGTTTCTTTTTTTACCGAGACAGGTACGTTCGTTCATACTTAGTTGGGCTTTAGTGCGCATTTGTGGCCCAGTTAACCAGAGGTCTCAGATTTGATGCCTAGAGTAGCTGCCCTGACACTGTGTTTGGATGTAGGAAAGTTTGCTGAGAATTGAATTGGACTAGCAATTTCATTTCCCAGATGGAAAGGAAATGGACTCCAATTCAAATTCCTCTGTTTGGTGGTGAATGAAATTTATGGATGGAATCAAAGTGTAGCACATGATTCCAATTCCTGTTTGGAAGTATAAATCTTGGAATTGAATGTTTTGTTGAGTTTAGACAATATAAAACTTGTTACATATATAAAAAAATGTATGTGTATACTTGAATATTGATATATTATTTTTCACACATAATAACATCAAAAAATTCAAAATCAAATCACAAATATAACACAAGTAAAAATTAAATAGTTTTCAAGTACCAACAATGTACACAGAAATTTGTCTCTACAATGCACACACAATTTTGTCTCTACAATGGATAATAACTTTGATTAACTAAAATTCCTGCTAATTGTCCAAATCACGTTGATGATTCTCTCTCCTCCTTCTCCTCTACCAAACCTCACCCCGCGTACGAGCCGGCCGGTGCATCCTGTCGGAGCTCGTTGAAGATCGACGACGGCGGAGCTTGGTGCAGGTCCCCGGTCTAAAGGATACGGAGCTCCAGCCTCCCGCCGCTGTTCCTCCCGCCGCCGCTCATGCCGCGTGGCCACGTCCCGCGTGGGGCGTCGTCACCGACGTGGCTTGGCTGCGGTATGCGGACAGGAGGGCGGCGCCGCAGTGGCGGATCGAAGATGGAGCAGGTTGGGAATCGAGGAGGAAGCAGGTTGCGGTCCTGGTGCGGCGGAGCGAGCAGGTGCTCGGAGGAGAGGGAGGGGTGATACGTCCAAATCGTATCCACTTTTCCGAACACTTTTGCTATTGTTTTGCCTCTAATTTGTGAGATTTGGATGCAACTAACACGGACTAACGCTGTTTTCAGCAGAATTGCCTTGATGTCTTATTTTTGTGCAGAAAGTCGAAGTTCCAGAAAAATCCCAGAAAAAATACAGAAATGCCTATTTTTCCAGAAGACCCACGGAGCCAGAAGATGGAGCGAGGAGGGTGCACAGGGGCACCACACCATACCAGGGCGCGGCAGGCCCTTGGCCGTGCCCAAGTGTGGTGTGGCCACCCTGTGTGGCCCCCGACGCTCCCCTTTGGACTACTTAAAGCCTCTGACCTAAAAACTTCGGGGGGTTCGTCACTTTTTCCAGAAAACATCCCGAGCTCCGCCGCCATCGAAAACCCTATTTCGGGGATCAGAAACTCCGTTCTGGCACCCTGCCGGGACGGGGAATTGGAGGAGATCATCGCCATCATCATCACCGCCGCCTCTCCATCGACCATCCATGATTCCCCCATCCATGTGTGAGTAATTCCCCGCTGTAGGCTGAGGGGATGGTAGGGATTGGATGAGATCATTCATGTAATAGTTGTGAGAATTGTTAGGGTATAGTGCCTAGTATCCACCGGTAGTACTTTACGTCATTGTTGCAACTTGTTATGCTTAATGCTTGACACTTAGGGCCCGAGTGCCATGATTTCAGATCTGAACATGTTATTGAATCATGATGATAATTATTGCTTTGGATCATATCTACAAGTTGTATACACACGTTATTGTCCGGAACCCGAGGCCCCAAAGTGACAGCAATTGGGATAACCGGAGGGGATGGTTTTGACGTGAGGATCACATGTGTTCACGGAGTGTTAATGCTTTGCTCCGGTGCTTTATTAAAAGGAGCACCTTAATTACCAGTAGTTTCCCTTGAGGCCCCGCTGCAAACGGGCTGGTAGGACAAAAGATGTTGTGTAAGTTTCTCATTGCGAGCACGTACGACTAATTACGGAACACATGCTTATGATTGATTATTACTTGGATACCTTATTATTATTTATCTGCAATTGCCCTATGAACGTTTATTTCATGAACTATCTCATCCATGCAGCGCCCGTTCATCCATCCCTATGCCTACAGTATTTTAATCCTGCTGTCTACTGCATTTATTACTGCTGTGTTTATTTTACTGCTGCTATTATTTCACTACTGCTACTGTCATAAAACTGTTGCTACTGATAAACTGTGTCGAGCAAGTCTACTTCCAGGTGCAGCTGAACTGACAATTCATCTGTCAAGACTTATAAATATTCTTTGGCTCCTCTTGTGTCGAATCAACAAATTTGGGTTTTTACTTCCCTCGAAGACTGTTGCGATGCCCTATACTTGTGGGTTATCAAGGGGCAGAGGAGAACGGTGGCTGGGCCGCCAGCGCGCCGTGGGATGGGGCGGCCGCTCCTTTTCTCCAGCGAGCGAGCGAGGGGAACGAGCAAAGGAGCGAGAGGCGTTTTCGTGCCTTTCCGAGGCTCAACCCTCGGAAAGTTTCGGCCTGAGAGGACGACTACGGCGGGGTGTGCGCGGAATTGGTCCAGGTTTCCAGTCTAAGATTCCCTATCCAGTCCAAACGGCGGAATTTGCTCCCAATTCCAGATTCCCCAATTCCAGGGCAACTTTCCTACATCCAAACACAGTGTGAGGGATATCCGGCCCACTGTGCAGCTTAATGAAGATCTAACGGTTAAAAACGATAATGGTACGTGATCCGACGGCTCAGGACGCTAATGGCGTGAGAGAGTCCCTAGCTGGCTCAGTTTTAATATCCATATACTGTACAGCCAACCCCTGTCAACCGGGCCACCCACGACCCCGTCTTTTCCTTCCCGATTCCTTTTCCTCCTCACCTCCTGTCCCTCCAGTCTCTCCCCACTCGCGCCGCCCTAGCCTCGTCGCCGCGTGCTATCTCCGGCCAAAATCGTCCGCGTCTCCGCCCTTCCGGATCTCACCTGCGCCGCCGTACCGGAGCTCACCGACGCCGCCGCGCTCCCAGACACGCCTTCAGTCTGTTTTATTTTCCTCAATCAAGTACAAGTACTGTGTGCTATCCAAACTAGAAACGGATTCGAAATCCGACCGACGGTTTCCTCTCCTCCGCCGTCCCACCTTTATTACCCCTCCCCCTCCCGAGTCCCGACCCACCCAAAGCTCCAATCCGCCCGCCGTGCCCTAGAGCTGCCGACCGCCGTGAGCCTCGACACGCCACGCCACGCCACGCCTCCCAGCCCCTCCACTTCTAGCGCGCGTCGCCGCCATCATCGTGTCCCTGCTGTCTCGACCCCGCCCGCAGTCTCGGCGATTGGTTTTCGGAGGTACGAGGTTTCCGTCATCGGTTCAACAACACTGAACTCCGCCAATTTTGGTCGGCGCACAATCTAGATCCGCCCCTCGGGACGGTTCCTGGGAGTCGAGTTGTGGAGCCTGACCGTCCAGCAGCCAGGCGCCGGTGAAGACAAGGAGTCGGTCCTGCTTGATGTGTAGCCTCAGTTTGATTCTGTAATATATTTGTGTGCTTTTGTTTTGAACACTACCTTGTATAAGCTGGTATTCCCAGCGTCCTGCTTTTTTTGCTTTATATAAAAGCTTGTTCATCGACCTTTCGTCGAAATTAATAATAAAAAAATTAAAAAAATTGGGAAGCCTCTATGGCGAAGAGTAATGTTGGTTATCTCGGTGTATCCGAGCCAATCTCGTTAAGCGGGCCGACCGAGAAGGATGTCATTCAGACAGGGGAGGTCGAAAAGGTGCGTGCATATGGTTGCTAGATAACCAAGAATTTGTAATTTTTCTGTAGTTCTCCTGATTAATATGTTGTTATTGGTGTTGATCAGTTTCTCGCAGAAGCGGGCCTGTATGAGAGTCAACAGGGGGCTGTCTCGCGAGAAGAGGTCTTAGGCAAACTTGACCAGGTTCAATCATGCTCTGTCGATGTGCTTATATTTTGGATTATAGTTTGGGTAGGCCGGTTTCAAGATGACTTAATTGTTTATCCTGGCAGACTGTGAAAGCTTGGATTAAGAAGGCCACTAGGGCGAGCGGTTACGGCGAGCAGTTTGTGCAAGAAGCAAATGCCAAGATCTTCACGTTCGGTTCATACCGCCTTGGGGTACTCTGTTACGCCATTTCTTGTGTAGTTCTGTTTCTAAACAAATACTTATTTGTCAGTTGTTACCGTGTTTTCATGCTGTTTGCCTGTTCTGTATGTTTTTGTATCGAATTATACTAGTGTTATTCACTATGTTTATCTCTATGTAAAGTCTGATGGTTTTAGTTAGGTATGTACTGGTATGGATATATATCGCTGCGGGCTTTTATGACGTTTTCTATCTCTGTAACCTAAATTAACTGTTGTGAATTTTGTTACTTATTGCCCAGGTGCATGGTCCTGGTGCAGATATTGATACGCTATGCGTGGGTCCAAGACATGCAACTCGAAATGTAAGGGGATCTATTACTGAAATTCCAAAGATATTGCAGTCTTAATGTGTCAAATGTGCATTTCCTTTCATGCAGGACTACTTCTTTGGGTGTCTTCACGATATGCTAGCTGAGATGCCCGAAGTTTCTGAGTTACATCCAGTACCAGATGCTCATGTGCCTGTTCTGGGATTCAAACTTTGTGGGGTGTCCATTGACCTTTTATATGCAAACCTTGCACATGTGGTGATTCCTGAAGTAAGTTGTGTTTTACAGATTTGTTATTTCAACAATATTTCAGTATTTAGCAATTTCATCCTAAAAATGGAAGACCATATAAATAGATCTGAGTATTTTATTCCATAGTTTTATTTGGCTTGCAAATCATTTCATGACTTGTTCTAATGATGTTTGATAGAGATTCCTAATCATGGTACATTATGTCGTTTCAGGATCTTGATCTTTCTCAAGACTCAATACTGCACAACGTTGATGAACAGGCTGTTCGCAGTTTAAATGGGTGTCGAGTTACTGATCAAATCTTACGATTGGTCCCGAACATTCCGGTTTGTGTCCTTACGAATGTCTGTTCCTCAAGTAAACATGTTAATATTATTCAAGGGACTGAAACCCATTTGTTTTCTCAAATCCAGAGTTTCCGCACAACCTTAAGGTTCATGAGATACTGGGGAAAGCGCCGTGGGGTGTACTCAAATGTATGCTTCTTCTTGCTGCAAGAGTATTCTTTAAAGTATGAACAAATATGCATGATCAGGGAGGACCGAGAATGTGAACAAGAGAACATTGTGCTTCATTCTAAAAAAAAAATTACATTTCATTTGGTTTTAAGCAAAGAGTTGCACCAAATTGTAACAATATGCTGTCTGATTGTTTGCCATTAATCTGCCTAATAGACCAACCAAATCAGCTTCGTACTGTTTCTAGGTCAACTGTTCTAGTAGTACTGTGGTATAATGAGATAAAAAATACGAGATAAGTAAACAAGAGAACTAAAAAAAGTTAGCATTTACTTAAGCTGTTCACTGATATTTGTAAAATACTGTTGCACATAAAATCTGGTGAGGTAAATCAAACGAATCACACCATGGGCAGCCTTGGCACATTGTCTAGCTACGTCACAGACTCACAGTGCATGATTACACGTTTACATTATGGTGCATATGCATATCACTGTATCAATGTTATGATCTATGAATATGAAATATATACTCAGATATTGCTTGCATGTCCAGGTTATAGGATTTTTGGGTGGCATAAATTGGGCAATTCTTGTTGCTCGTATATGTCAATTGTACCCAAATGCGTCGCCCAGCATGTTGATATCTCGGTTTTTCAGAGTCTACAGCCAGTGGAAGTGGCCCAACCCTGTTATACTTTGCCATATTGAGGAGGGTCCTCTTGGCCTCCCTGTTTGGGATCCAAGAAGAAACTTTAGAGAGAGGGGCCATCAGATGCCTATAATTACACCCGCATATCCTTGTATGAATTCTAGCTATAACGTATCTAGTAGTACTAAGTATGTGATGATCCAAGAATTCACACGAGGATTTGAGATCTGCCAGGTACTTACTATTTCAGAATAATTGTTTGAACTTTGACAGGAAATCATAAGTAAATAAAATCATAACATGCATTTAGGACTGCCATAATATTTAATCAAATGGTGATATGTTATTGATGTCTACTGTCTAGTCGTGATAATATTGATCTTAAGTGCAAACTCACCATTTCCGTAATTCTGTCTGCAAATGTTTAATTAGTTATTATTGATGTAGGATCTGTATTTTTTTACATTGGGATTTAGAGTTATGCAAATTCATTTGTTGTAGAGTTATCTAACTTTTATTATCTGACAAAAATCTTAGTGTATGATGCTAGTCTGTAGCAACTCTGCATTTACGTTTAGAATTTCTATTTTGAGTTCACAGGTATGGAACCTGTTTATGTCTTGCATCAGATTTGATTTCACCTTTGAATAAACTGTAGGCAATAGATGAAAATAAAGCAACCTGGGATGATCTACTCGAGCCATATCCATTTTTTGAACTATATAGAAATTATTTAGAGGTTAGTATCACGGCGAGAAATGAAGATGACCTCAGGAATTGGAAAGGGTGGGTAGAGTCTCGTCTTCGCCAACTTGTACTGAAGGTGAATAACTGAAAGAAAACTTTCATTCTTCTTAGTAATGTCTGCGCTGTGCTGACCTTTAATATATGATTTTGGCTGCTGATGTAGTTTGAGCGATATACGCATGAGATGCTCCTTGCACATCCTCATCCCAGAGATTTCTCAGATGGATCCAGGCCGTTGCATAGCTTTTATTTCATGGGTCTTTGGAGAAAACAAACTGCCCAACCTCAAGAAGCTGAGCAGTTTGACATCAGAGGAATCGTAAATGAGTTTAAGATTTCAGTTCTTGCTTATGTGCACCGGAGAGAAGGGATGGATATTGAAGTGTCCCATGTAAAAAGAAAAGACATCCCCTTGTTTGTTTTTCCTGGTGGAGTGCGTCCTCCTCGTTCTTCTAGAACAGCAGCCAGGAACAGTCGTGCTGTTTCTAGGAATGATGTTACAGCTGATGGTCAAGTTGGAAATCCATTGGGGGCTGAGAGTTCGAGTGATCCTCAGTCTGCTCAAGATCGTTCTTGGGGCTATCAAAGTACTTCGTTGATGGCACCTACTGTATCAAGTAGAGAAGCCCAAACTATTTTGAACGGGCATTTGAATCTTCACACAGAAACTGTTGAGCATGAACATCCAGGGCGTTTTCTTGGAAATACAACTGCTCCTGGGGACAATGCTGTGTTGGATGTAGTTACACAAACTAACAGCATGCCATCTACTTCAAGTAATGGTGGCCCAACAAATGGGTTGGACATTTGTTTCAATAGTTTACATAAGGAGTCTGAGGGGATTAGTGGAAATAACCTCGTGAGCTCCTCTCCAGCTGTGATTGATGAGCTTGATGAGCTGGTATCGTATCAAGCTAAGCCTGATAATAAACATGCACCTGCTCATGGATCATCTTTGGAAGGATGCTCTGAAAAGATCCTGGGGCAAACATGCAATGGTAATAATCAGTTGAAGCGCAAGGCTGAGGAAGAGCTGGAGGTATTTTTTTCAAACTATTTCATGTGTATTTAGGATTTCTGTTATGGCCTTAAAGTCCTCTTTTCTCCTCTGTTCTTCCTTTAGAGTTGTAAAGCTTGCACGGGATGCCAACTTCTTTTTTTCTCTGAAATCTGAGACAGCAGATGGATGATAATTTATTGATTTCCTTATCAGAACTTAGTGTGCTACTGATAATAGTAGATTGTTTTGTATCGCCTCAGCATGTTTAAATAAGTGCTGACCAGCACTTTATGTTGGGCTGGGTTATTTTGCATTCAATATGAATAATTTGCTCATTCAACATCAATAATACAACAGAGCTATGCCATGCCACCTTGTACCGATTGTCCGATTCATTAGCTCATTGTGTTTTATCTCTAAATGCATGTGATTTAGCTTCTTCCGCTATTATTTGCTTGTATTTTAATATTAATTGTGTTTTCCTTCTGTTTTAAAAAAGCCACTTGAGCTTGCTGGCCCGTCATTTGGCGCTACTCCTGCCTCAACATCAACTGTCCAAAGAAAGCCCCTCAGGTACTCTTGTACTACATATAATAACACTTACACTACTTATGTTTGGAAATAGATGACGCCCTAGAAAGGGTGCAGCTCAAACTTTTCTAGATTTATCTCATTATCATACTAACGTATGAAGTATTTAGATTGATCAAAGGAAAAGTAACAATCCATTGGTAGCATGATTTTTCATGACAAAATATTTCCATAATATGATTTTATTAAATGTAACTAACATATTCGTTTGAAAAGTAATAATGGTCAAAATAGTATGTCGGAAACTTTTCTCATGTCCATTAAAAGTATTATGCTGGAGATTTTGCCTATGTCCAGAGGGTATCAAGTAATGCCATGTGGGACCAATATTTTGCATGGTCATTCTGCTCCATTTATCCAGACTGTATATTGGCAGTTCATATACTGTTTGTTGGGTTTTCTGCTGGCTGTGAGATATTATGCTGCTAATAATATTTCTTAATTTGCTTAAGGCTCCGATTGTCAACTTTGCCGCAACCAAAACAAGCTGAATGAAGCTCCAGAATCCAAGACCAGGCCAAGAAGTGAAGATACGGAGGATCGAACAACAAGTTCTTTCAATTTCTCATTTTATCATGTTCGGAATGTAATTGTAGGATGACTTGTACTGCAGAGAAAAGTAAAATGAGAATGTTATAATGTTGAGACCTTTTTTTTTAACCCGTGGCACTTGTGCCGTTGATATCTCGGAATCTTCTCATCTTGCTTGACTGGTACTATTCGCTGTAAAACCATTTGTTTGGCAATAAATGCCAGCCTTTGTGTATAAATTTTACCGTTGAATTTGAGAGAACCAACCGTGGCTTCCGTGGTTAGTGGCGTTGTTACACCCTGTGCGTGACAGTACTCACCAAAGCGTTTTTATGCTACGTGTGCTTCGTAAAAGCGTCTTATTATTCCTGTTACTCCATTCATCTTCAGTACTCCTACTTCCTTTGTGGACAGAGGTGGTAGGTATCGTGTGACGTGTGAGTCTCTTCAGTAGGCGTTATGTGAGTACTGTGTACGTTCCGTTCCAAAAAAAAAAGTACTGTGTACGTGGTAGTGTGTTGTCTACGTTCTACATAGTATTTCTAGAAGAACGGATGAACTTCGGTTTACTGCAAAATTGCAACACCAAAGTAGGCAGCTTCGACTTTCCTCGGAATTTCCTGGAAGCGCGCCTTTTCTTTTTCATTTGCCAAATGTTACACCAGACTGTTTTGGCATTAAATTCTTGCAAGCAAGCGAGCTATTTCCAGTAAGCCAACTACTGATTCCATGTGTACGGTAGTTCACAAATCCATAATCAGCAACCTAATCGCCAAAACATCAAAGCACGATCTGATGAAGTCATGAAGATAATTTGCTCAAGGGCTAATCACATAACTCATTCCAGTAGTATAAAAAGTGACACGGACAGACAGATTCTTGCCTGCTTGACTGAAAACATGAAGTGCTAGTTCAACTAGAATTCTCCTCCATTTTAGGTAACGACAACATCTCGAAATAAGGGGGAGAGGAACAGGTTCTTTGCGTACAGAAAACCATCCGATCTGATATGAAAGACAAGGATTCAGCAACACACTTCATTGCTCATGCTTGAGGTGACGATGATGGTTCACTCTTATCGCATGTTGCCTTTTCTTCCGCAGTCTTGTTTTGGATGTTGTTTGTCGCTTCTTCGCCCAGAGATCCAGAGCGCATCAGTTCCTTAACCTTGCGGAATTCATCGTAGTGAACACGGCGATGCTCCTTGAAACTCACTGATGTTTTGTCACCTTCTGAGTCTGCATCAACACCGAACATATCACTGTATGTTCAAATAGCATTGTGGACTCTGATGATAAGCTTATTAACTACCCATCATAATGATACTACTTGTGTATGGCCTCAAATATAAACAAATAAATCATGATATAAGATAAAATCATGACAGCTATATAAATTATCGATTTGTCATCGTGATCTTGAACTACTACGTTATGCTACCATTGAAGACTGATCAACCATTCAAATGCAGCAGAAAAATCTGATAGAAAATTACTGTAAGCAGAATAACCACATTAAAATGGCATTGAGAAAGAAGCTACCAACCATCATCATCTTCCATGGCATCTGCATCATCATCTGAGGATGCCCAACCACCATCCTTTGAATCATTTTTACTCGAAGAAGCCACACCATTTAAAGCAGTTAAAATAGCTTCAGCGTTAACAGTCTCATCTAGACACTTGTCGAACGGGTGTGTTGGTGATACTGACCCTAGACAGCAAGCAATGGAAGAAATATTCAGCTTTTGCACATTATAGCACTAACGGTGGTCAGATATGATGGGATAAAAGTAACAGGAAATATACCATCATCATCTATCATAGGGTGATACGGTGTCTTGGGCTCATTTATCTTCTGCCTCACTGGCTTGTTTGATTCAATCTCATACAGATTATCCTCATTCCACTTCACGCGATGAGAGCTGAGGACAAAACAAAAGGGTCAAATTAATGGAAGCAAAATCAAGCAACTTGAGTTCTAGCTCACACTTATGCAGTCAGTTCGGCCATTTCTTTACCTCTGGATCATAGTGCAGCATTTGTGCCAAAAACATGGTTTGTGTGTATATGTAAAACCATATAAAATTGCAAATGAGTCTACGTATCATATCCATTTTTTTCCAAAGACCACATCTATGTAGAAGTCAATAGTTAGGCTGTAAGCTGCTTAACCATGTAACAGAGCAATGCTGTTCTCTAAGTCTTCATAGTACCATCACGTGCAAGAGCCAAATTGGGAATTTTGTATTGCCCTTCACAGATTAGCTCTATGTTTTACCATGCCATGAAAGCTGGGACAGAGGGAGTAAACCAGTTCCCTCTAGAAACTCTAGTTTACCATGTCATATTTGAACTAAAAAATGAATTTTATATTCCTCAGGAGTCAGGACTTATCAAACAAATGCGATGATCCCTGATTATGCTCTATCATTGTGCTAGTCTAGATAAAGATTTGAAACAACTCCAGTCAAGTAATGTAGTAACTGAGAGTCTGAAACTGAATAGGTAAACCGTGCATATCTAAATAAGTTAGTATGCATCATAACTTTGAAACAGGTTTATATGGATTCGAAGGAGGAACTAAGACTACTAACCTCATGCTTTAAGATTCAAGCCTCCCAGTGATGGAAATGAATGAATATCGAGAAATCTACACAACAACTCTGTTGAAGGCTTGAAGCCAGAAAAGACTAGACCTCTTCCAGCTTTCCTGCTGAAATAGAACTGTCAGAGTAAATTGAACAAAGATGAAACGTGCTGGAATGACTATCAGAAAACTATACATTTGAGTTTGCATTTGACAAAAGCACACATACTCTGCAACAATGTTTCAATAACGCTCACATTCATTGGTTAATATTATATGAGACCGAATCCAACATGCAGGACCAATCTCATAGTGTAATTGTCACATGCGAGGTGAGAGACACCAATGACAAGACGGCAATCAGCAAGCCAGCGTCTATGTTTTTTCTGAATCAAAACAGATGTGTAGTTTTCTGATAATTTTGACAAGAGTTTGTGTGAAATATTTATTGAAACACACTAAATAGATTTTAAAATACCAAACCTGAGACACAATAATAAGAAAAAAAAATGCTAGAGTACACTGTAAGATGGTAGCCATCTGTTACAGCATAGTTGGATTATACTAAACTAATATTGTACTTGGCCAGCAAGAGATCTGCACGAACTGCCTAATCTAATCTAAACAAGCAGTCTCTTCCCATGGCGCCGCACCATCACACATTGCTGCACAAGTGCTTTTTGCTGGACCTGTCGCCTTGCCTCCCTACAAGCAGGGTCCTGTGAAGGCCAAACATGACATCGCCAGCCATGATGATGATCAATAAAGGCAGTCTTAGTTCACTAATGTGTGTTCTCCAATCTGGCTCGATGCCACCGTGTAGGGAAACCGAGACCACCGCTGCTACAGCGAGGTGAGGCTGAATCTGAGGATTTCGAGTGCGGCAGTGAGCAATTAGGCCGGGGACAACACAATTGCCTCCAAAAATATAGGGTAAGCGTTCTACGACTAGAGTCGCTCCAGGGTGTTGTGGCTGATGACAATCATTTTGGAGCGTGATCTTGTACCAAAATTAAAACTGGAAAATAATTAAAAGATCATCGAATCATCCACGTGTCGCGCGGAAGCATGTCGTCCGCGGGGGCGGATCTAGATGGTGCGCCACTACTTGTAGAGGTTACTTTTGGGTCTAGCTAATCGTCCCTCGACGTCGACGACCAAACAAGCTCATACCTCGAGAATCAATGTCCGAGAGTCCTGCGGGAGAGCGGAGATAGCGGGAGCGCGACGGCGCGACCAGGTGGAACGGGGAACGGCGAGGCGCGTGAGGGGTTGGCGGGGAGCGGGCGGGCGGGCGTCGGCGATGACGCGGAGCTAGGGCAGGCGGTGGGAGACTTGGGGAGAGATTCTAGAGCCGCATCGGGGCGGGTCGGATGGGAGAAGAGGAAAGGCACGGCGTATGGTGGGCAAGAGGAAAAGTGGGCGCAATTTTGACCGCACATCCTACAAAAGTGAAATGGATTTTGTCTGTAAAAAAAGTGATATGGATTTTGACTGGGCGTATATAAAAATAATTTTGATACTAGGTTTGCATTTTAAGAGTTTAAAAGAGTTAAAGTCATTTTTGCAGATATACACGGAATCTAATTGAATTCCACGATCCCGACACGAAATGATACAAACTCCAATTTCGAGAGCATGGCTTATTTTCTAATGTGGCCCCGATTTGCCAATTCTCACACAGTGATTCTCAACAAACACTGTAAGAAAAAACGTACAGGGACGTTAATCTCGATCGTCAGCTCAATGATGGCAGTAACTGTAAACGAGAAACACCGACTGGTGATTAATTAACTCTAGCATCTTGGTCGACAGAGAGAGGCAGCAAGCCCGCCTTGTGTATCATTCCTGTATATAACGAAATAGCTTCTAAAATTTTACACCTCAAGGTGTCTCCACCCATGCACCGAAAGAGTATAATTCACATCAAAATAGCATCCAATGTTCTACAACTCTAGTTTCTCTGCTGGTCGCGCCGAAGAATTAAGTTACTCCAAATAAAATTAGGTTACAAAAAAGCATTTGGCTTCGTTGGCACCGGACATGCAAGGCCCTGAAAGGTCACAGTAAGGCGCCTCCCCTGAAAATTGCTTGTCCTTGGCCCAAGACCTAGAGGCTCGTCAGGAGATCAGCTCTGCTCAACACCACTGATGCAATGGCTGGAGAAGCACGCAACCCAAGTTGGAAGATCCTGTGCAGATGAAGATACTTGTATGATAACTTGGTTGCAAGATAAAGCTAACACATGATCCAGGGCACATGCCCTTACCACCAATTTTTTTCCAGAATGGTTCTTACACAATATAGCTGTCCGACCATACAACTCCTAGCTGTTGCTGTGGAGAAAGATTATATGGCGATTGAGATCCGAGAACTGGAAACAACAATGTCAAACACGTGTGTTGATATGCAAGCAAGCTACTTACTGCCGGGTATCACTAGTCCTTTTTGATTTGTGCTTTGGCTTCTTTTCTTTCTTCTTGTGCCTGTAGAAATTTCCATGTGGCAAGCATGAGTACATAAGGGTAACAAATAATGGAGAACATGCAGGCTTGTAGAGATGCTGAGAGCTTACTCATCCAAACAATGTCTCAGCTTGCGATCAGCATGTTTCATGTCGTCGGCACCAAGTGTTTGAAGCCGATCGACCTGCAGAAATACACAAATAATACAGCACATCAATGATGAAATATCAGAAAATACATCAGATTGACAGCACCAAGTGACCCTCTGATGTATAAAAACACACTCCTCAAAGATAATCCACATAAAAACTGAATAGATGTCTATGCAATCAGAGATGCAAGAAAACAAGAACGTGGTACTCTCTGTCAGGTCAATAGATAATCAATACCCGCCTGAACAGTCACATATGTTCAACAAAGCATGGAAGCACCACCTAATCTAATCCTTTTGTTAACACAAAGTGTTCATGTAGGCCGGTGAAATGAAAATAGCAGTTAAATAATAATTCTTGGTGGGAGTTTACATGATTATGTTAAACTGTATTTGTAACAAGCCAGGTAAAAGTTCTCACCAAGTAATTAATTGTATTAATTATCAGAACAAATTGTTCGACTGGACAATCAAAGCGTTGCCTTGAAAAAACACTTTCCAAGTATCTGTGAACAATCAATGAATTTAGTAAGATCACAATGAGTAAATGGAAAATAAAATAATAGCATCATGAAACACAAAGTTCTGGCACATTAAAGTAGTAATAAAGACAGATAAGAAGTTTATGACCTTTCAAAATCGAGGACCTTAAGTGCATCATTGGACTTGTACAGAGCAGCCAAAGCTAACTGTAGAAATACGAACAATATCTAATCAGATCATATAAGATATCGGTTGAAACTCGGAGGTTTGAATACGCCAAGCTTGACACATAGATTAAGCTTTCTTAGTTAGATACAAATCAACCAAGAATTTATGGAAATGTCAGTGATGTAGCAGATCAATTGAAGATTAACCATATTATTGATAGTTTAGATTACCTGTCCAGGAGTATAGAGAAGAGGTGCATCAGTCAACATCATTCTGTCAACATAAGAATTCGCAGTTTGATGCAAATCCTACAATACAAGCATCGGATGCATAAGCAGGGCAGTCATACAACTTGCATGTTTTTATTATTCATGAACCTTTGTTTCCTTTCATGTAAGAAATAAGCTCTAATAGCATTTTTGACATCGAACCAAATTTCCAAATTCGAGCTACTTCTCATTCCATGGGTGATTGGGTTATCGTTTGAGCAAGTCACACGTAGAAGTTCACAATATTTATTTGCCTTATTTGCTTATGTGGAAAACTGGTAATATTAATAAACGTAGCTACTGTCTATTACAAATAAGTGAGAAAAGTTAAGGTTCAGCACAAGCCAGAGTGACATAGTAAAGTTCATAGACTTGACGCTTTATGTTTTCTGTATCCTTTTGTTGATGCAATCCCAAAAGCAATTCTGATACCAACTTAATTTCACAACTAACATTCATCCCGCATGCCATTGATGTTTTGATAGTCACCTAGTAGAACTGTAGAAGAGGTTGTAGATAAAATAATTCAATCTTTTCCTTAATCTTAAGTTAATGCTACGATCTTGGTACTAGCAATTAGTAAAAATCCTACTGTTCTCAATTACCTTCACCTACAAGTTTAGGCCTTTAGAGTTAACCAAACCAGACGTGTCTCATGAACTCATATTATTTCTCAATGATTAGGTTTACGTAGAATGTGTAACTGCCATTGATAAGATACTAGGGTGAAAAAATTAAATAAAATATAGAGCATAATTTTCCTACACATGTCAGGCAAGGCTAACACAGTAAACATTAAGTTGATTTTCTCTTGAAAAGTATGGCAAAAGGGTCAAAGAAATGTATGACCTTCAACCGCTGGTGTGCGCCATTACCTGCCCTA
Organism: Poa pratensis; assembly: GCA_947311845.1. NCBI lineage: Eukaryota > Viridiplantae > Streptophyta > Magnoliopsida > Poales > Poaceae > Poa > Poa pratensis. The sequence continues at coordinate 28,137,241 of CAMZMU010000048.1, forward strand.
CAAAAAGCCTTCGTGCAAAAAAAAAAAGGACTGGCATTAGCCAAAGGAGCCATAGAATAAGCTAAAATGTGATGCATTTATAATGCTGAATATCATGGAATGTTCAGACGGAACTTACTTCCATGTCATCAATAAATCCTTCGATTGAACGATATGGAGCATAAACGATCAGATCAAAATCTAAAGACTGGAAGAAAGCAAGAAATTTAGTGTCACATTCTGTTTGCTTGGAGGCGTTAAAAAACTCGAATATGGAAATGGCATACTTTCAGAACAATCATCTCATTGTTAAGAATAATCTGGTGGTCCTGCTGAATCCCTTTGCCAAGTTCCTCAGCAGAAACATGGTTTTCTTCCACTTTGCAAGAAGAATATACACAAGTTAACCTGTCAAATTAAAATCGACTAACCTGGTCACTGGCAACACACTAACAGGGCAAGGAAAGACATTGAATGATAGGAATATAAGACACTACAAAAGCCATACTTTTATATTCAATTAGGATACATACATATCGCCTTTCCCAGAAGTATAATTGATTTCATTTATTTGCATAGTTTTTTTGTAATGTTTGAGAGATAAGCACATCTTAGCTGAGTATTGGTAGACCAGGATTTTGTGTGTTCCAAACCAAAGAACTATTCATTTTACCAATGTTGCTTACATGATATGCTTCGGGTGATGCTCCATTATAGACCACTGTAGATAGAATCTCTTGAAATATATTATTGCTGTAGCCTGCAAAGCAACAACTGACTGTTAGCACACGATCATTAAGCTAGGAGAGGAACTGTACCTTGGAAGAGGAGTGCTTTACCTGGATTTTGTGGGGGAACTTGAATGCTTGACACACTTCCTGAATCTTTTGCTCATAATATATCCGCATCATTTTCTCCTCTTCGCAGGAAAGAGGCTTCACACTCGTGCTCCCAACAACTGAATTCAAAACGGTGGTTTAACACTTGTATTAAAATGAGAGTTGCCAGACAAACTTGGCACAAACTTACAATGAACAACGGCCGACAAGGAAAACAAGCGCAACTATGAAAAGAGCAAGATTTTGAAGTGAAATTTGTACTTAGATATTATAGTACTACTGATGCTCATGTGTACTCATCGAAACATATAGGCAGCAGAAACCATCAGATAGTATATACCATGATCGGGCGCAGGTTCCGGGTTCGCTATCGACCCGTCAACAGGGTCCACCTTCAAGCGCGTGGTTCCATACTTCACGAAGAGAACAAAAGGAAAAGTGAGCAGCCATTATCCCATCAAAACAAGTAAAACAAGTGAATGAATGTAATGACGCCAGGAGAACCCGACCTGTGCGAGGGTCTGTGCCGAACGCTGGTTCACCGCCGCCCATTTATCCAACTGCAAAGCAGAATCAAATGCATCAGCATACCATGGCCAGAGTAGGCTAAGGTTAGCACTTAGCAGTCCCAAGGCAAAGAAACCCTGGGCAAAAAGCCACCAAGCAAGCACAGAAATACAAAGGATGGATCGGGAAGGGTCACCAAGTCCTGAGGCTGGAAGATCCACCGCTCCCGGTGAGAGGAGGTCTGGAAATCCGACATCTTGGCGCCGCCTAAGCGGTCCTCCCTTCCGCCCTCACGAGCTGAGTCGAGCACCCCCACCCACCTGATCGAAGTCAGTGGGAACGGGATGCTGCAATACTACGGCGTCCTTCGTAGGGCGCCGAGGCGGAGCGCGGCGACGGGCGGCAGCGGCGGTCCGGCCGTCGCAGAGAAGGAAGAATGGGTTTGGGTGGCGCCGGCTGGGGAACAGAGAGCCCTCCGGTCTGGTGTTATGGAGCTCGAGTCTGTTCAGCCTGCTCGGTGCGGGCTTAACCGGCCCGGAAACGGCCTGGTTCACGAAGAGCCCGGCCTGGTCGAGGTAAATGGGCCGGCCCATTAACATACCGGGCTGAGGTGGGCCTGGTCCTCTGCTCTTTTCACCATCCACGCGACCACGCGTTTTTATCTCATCGTCATTATCCATTCTTTCCTGCTCCAGCCTGCCGGACGACCAATCCCTCCCTCCCAGCCGTCAGGGGTGCTCCTTTTCGTCGACCTGTGCGACGATAACGCCGCCTCGCACACCCCGTCGGCCGCACCTGCTCCTTCTTCCTCCTCCCGCACCTGCTCCTCCCGCACGCTGCTCCCGCCGCCACGTACCGCCGGCCAGGCCGCCTGCCACCGCCACCCGCGCCGCCTCGGCGCCCCGCCCTCCTCCAACCGCCGCCCACCGCCGGTCCGCCGCCGCCCGACCTTCCCTCTAAACCCCCCCACCGCCGGCCGAGTCTTCTCCGGCGTCGGCACCCCCACCCCCCCAGTTAAGTTTCTTGCTCGCCTCCACCGCCTCCGCCGCGGCCAGCCGCGTCTCCGGCGGCTCTGGGTCGCTCCAGTCTCATCGTCGCCGTCGGGCGCCGCGGCCAGCCGCGTCGCCCGCCCGCCGCCGACTCGTCCGTAGCCCTCCCCTCCCCTCCCCTCGCCGCGCCGCCGTCGCGCCTCCTCCGTCGACGAACTGGGCCAGGCCCACTCGCGCCCTCTCCTCTCCAGCCGGGGTGTGCGAGGCGTTTCCTATCATCGACCAGGTCGATGAATAGGAAATGCCAGCCGCCGGCGACTGACCGGCGCTGCCAAAAAACAGCAGCAGCAAGGAGAAGATGGGCGACGATCGTCATCATTCAGTAAGACTGTTTCCTTCACTGAATCCTTCTAGATTAGTCCCGCGCCTGTTCTGACTTCTGAGACTCCTTCGACTATTCGATTCTAGCTAACGGTCTTGGTCTTGATGGTCTGATGCAATTGCAGCCAGTGATTACGTGCCTGTTCTGACTTCTGAGACTCCTTCGACTATTCGATTCTAGCTAACTTTCATGTTTCTGTTGATCTTAACTTACTAATATCTTCATCCTTTGCTTCACGTATCAAAAATGGGAGTTACAAGCCTTCTGGTAGACAACGGAGTGAATCTTGACATGTTCAAGTTGGGCCTTAGTAACTTCGCTACAACTACTACTGCTGTGCTGCTTCTGCACCACAAGACAAGTAACCTTATTGTACAAGTAGAAACAACAGAAAGACAAACATATGGCTAGCGGATACTTGTGAAAAACAAAACTTGTATTTCTTGTTATTGATTGACCTTGCTCATGAACAGTAGGGTAAGGATGACTTCCGAAATTATGGAACTGCATAAAACTCGTTTTAGCTTGGTTCCTTGTCATAGGAAATAAATTTGGAACCATTTGAGTGCCAGTGCTGAAGATTGTTGGCCAACTTATGTTGCATCTTCCTGAATTGAATGTATTGCTATTCCAAGACAAGCACATTGTATCTTTTTTTTTGAAAGGTTGGTATGACCGCTGCCATTCTATTAGAGGATAGGAAAAGGTTCATACAGGGGAAAACCAAAGAGAAAATTAATTCGGCCTAGCTTTGGCAGAAGGAAGAAGAACCAAACAGAAGTTCAGCCGCCATCATCGTTTACAACTCTGGCAAAGTCCAGCTTCCTCATAGTGATCGCCTATTTGATGAGGAAGGCAACCACCTTCACATCATTGAGAATTTTGGAAAATCTTGTTGTCCCCCCCCCCCCCCCCCCCCTCCCCCCCAATGTTCCAGGTCATGTAAGTGATCACACCATCGAAACCTTCTCATTTTTGTGGCAACTTACTTATTCACTGTCATTAGGATCTTCAACTTCCTTTAAAAGAAAACGTCTCACGACGGGTTAGGTTGTATTGTTCAAGTATGGCCAACTCTTTTTACAATTTTAATAGTCTCACATACAAATCATTTTTTTTTTCCTGAAGCCAAGATACAGATTTGCCCGCGGATATCCTTAACACACCCTCCCTCCTCTAGTTGGTAAACAGGGTTTTCAATGTTTTCGCCTTCAGATCATATCAAGTGGGAGAACCCATGATTCACTCTCTCTGCTTTTCATATCAGATAAAATGAAGAAAGGAAATGTAGAAAAAACAAAATGAACTTTAAGAAAATGATAAGCCCCGGACTTGGGACATTTCGTAATGTGTACATGTTTGGCCCCTCCTCCTTTTTCCGGGCTTGGGACCGGCTACGCAATATGAATTGGAACATCATATTAGCATAGGCAGAGTTACACCCCCCCCCCCCCCCCCCCCCACACCCCCCACCCCCCCACTCCCCCACGCACAGACACACAAACTAAATGGTATGGAAAACCCAAGACATATTTTTTGGAGTTTTTTGTTCCTAATTCAACAATGACGAAAACATATTACTTAACACCAAAAAGCAAACAAACACTTTTTTTTTGTGATTTCCTTTCCTAGTTTTACAAAAGACAACAAGCAAATAAACATTTTTTGTGTGTTTTTGTTTCCTCTTAGCTACAAAAGACGATAAACTTTTTTTTTGGATTTTTCTTTTGCCTTTGCTACACATTTTTTACAAGTACACAAACAACCTTTTTTTTTCCTGAGCCAAGAATCAAGGTAGCTACACGAATGAGTTGCCAGTGACATTGATTCGAAAGTCTCTCACCGTTTCATACTTCTGCATAAGTATTGAACTCTGCCAACCTACATATATGAGATAACGTGTCATAGATTGTATAAACGCTTGGTTGTATAAGATGAGCGGAAAATTTTGGAGATAGATATGTAGTGTATATATTGCGAAAGACGGAAGTAGAATGAAGTGGCTTATCTACCACTCCCTCCGTCCACAAAAGAATGTCTCAACCTATCCGAAATGTACATGTATCTACACACTAAATTATGTCTAGATACATGCAAATTTAGACTAGGTTGAGACATCTTTTTGTGAACGGAGAGAGTATACAATAGTATGTCGTGCACATATAGATAGGACGAACTGATGAATGCGAGATTTATTACTAGATGTTACCTAGTATTGTGGAAAGAAAAGGTGGAATAACATGCTGATGATTAATTGCAGAGTATATATGTATATTAGATACTCGATCGTATATATAGGGAGCTTGCGTACCTTGATATAGGTTGGAGCAGCACAGTTATCTTAGCTAGACTCCTTGCTTGCCGGGATACTGAGAAAATAAGATACTACACATTAGCATGGACAAAAATTAATAGACCTGTGATGCTCATCAAGATTAAGGGAATAAATGCACTTACGTCAAGAGTTCGTGAGTAACCTCTATAATCATTTTCATGTACGGGATGGTTAGGATGGATGTCGATTGCGTGCCTCACTGTTTCCTTTGCCTTGCGCCACTCCTCCTCCTTGAGATCTTGACCGGTCAACATCGGCATAGTTACCTTCTGAAGCATAGGAAGGTTCACCAAGCTACCAAAGTCAAAGTGAATGTTTCCATCCCTATAGGACCACACCTCGGCCCTGAACGTGAGGGATTCAAGGCTCGGCATACCTCCTGGTAGAAATGGGCCAGGAGATGCGCCATTCGTGTTGTAAACCTTCAGTTTGGGGAATAAACCTACACCTGCACCGCCCATGACATAATGGCCCTGGCTGGGGCGATCCATATCTAGACTGAGATGAACAAGCCCAGGAAACCTTCCATAGATCTCCACATCTGGACTGTCCACATGCAAAGATAAATGGGACAAGTTTGGAAGCCAAGATGATCTGATGCATGGAAGCAGCCCAGGTAGCTCGAACGGGAATCTTAAAACCCGGAGTTGTTGAGGAAGGACGAGGCCTCCCGACGTGACGTCACCAAACTTCACACTAAAAACGTCTATGACCTGGATTTTCTGCAGCTTGGCAAGAGACTCGGTCCAAGCTTTCATCAGGCCCACACTGTTCAGCTCTAGAATTCCACAAATGCAGAGTTTCCTCAACTCTGTGAGTTTGCCGACCTCTGTTACAAAATTGGACGAGGCCTCAACACTCCACAAGCTTAGCTCTTCTAGGGATGTCAGGTTCCCAATCCAGTCTGTCGCCGCTGTCATGTCAGCTGTCGATATGTCCAAGCACTTGAGTTGAGTTAGTAGACCAATACTCTGTGGCAGTTTTTGTTCATCGTAGCTAATTCTACTAGGTAAGTCCAGCACCAGCACCTGTAAGAACTTGAGATAACCTGTTTCCTGTGGGACCTCAATGTCCCCATACGCATTGCTGCTCTGCAGTCTGAGATACCTCAAGTGAATTAACTTTCCAAGATGCTCAAGCTTATTAGTGATCTTCACAATACCATCATCGACTAATAACAGATTTAAGACACGCAAAACTTGAAAGCATGAAAGTGATGGCAACTTATCAACAGAGCACATGGCATTGAATGACCTTACTTGTAGCATGGGCACGCTAGCCAGAGGTTCCTTTCTCTCTCCAACAGCTAGCCTACGAGCATTGGCATGTGAAGATGTATACTGCTCATTACTATCCAATATAGTCACAAAGTTTTCTTCCTTTGCTAATAGGCAAATCATATCAAGTACCATATCATGGACACGACAGCCATCTATGATGCGATCATCCCAGGTTTCTACTGGCAGCAGCATGCTTTTGTTGACCAGCTCGTTGAAATATCTCTCGCCAATCTCGAATAATCCTACCCCTGGTTCCTCATGGATAAAACCCTCGCCAACCCACATCCATATCAAACTATCTTTCATAATCAAATGATCTTCAGGGTATATGCTCAGATGCAATAAACAAGTCCTTAGGTGGCAGGGTAGATCATAATAGCTAAATAAAAGTATCTTTCTTGTGTTATCAACATCTTTGTTTTCTTCATGCCCAAAACCGATTGAGTTGTATACCTTAGACCAAAACTCCACTGGTTTATTCACAAGAAGACTAGCGATTGTGATTATAGCCAAGGGTACACCACCACATTTATGTAAAAGTTTATCGTATACCTTCACTGGCAGATCAGAAGTGTGTTTGCTATTACCATCAAATAATCTTGCATGAAATAACTCCTTGGATAAATCGTGTGAAAGTGGTTCTAGCTTGTAAACTTCACCGGTCTTTGTAGCAACATCAAGAATACGAGTAGTTGTGATTATCCTGCTTGCACAATTATTATGCACCAAAGCACATCTGACTATTTCCCACGTTTCTATCTCCCATATATCATCAATAACGATGAAGTACCTGTGCACATATATAACATAAGAGCCATTAAAAATTGGTCAAAGTATCTGAGATATCTACAAAGAAAACAAAATAAGAACCTAAGGCTGACATTACTCAGTATAAAGAAAATCGAGAACTGAAGGTCCAGCAGAGAGACATGTATATATGCACGTGATTCCATTTCATCGTTCATAACTCTAAATTATGATTAATTACGGGTGTACATAAACTGCTGCCAACAAACCGGCTAAACCTTACTATTAATTTGTATGAACTAGAGATAATGCTTGGACAGTGAGCAAATAAAGAAAATGAACGAGCATACACTTGACAGTTTTGGCTAGATCTGAATCAACACTGGTCTCAACACCCCATATATACTTTCATCTTAGATATATATTTGGAGTCGATATTTATTGTAAGAAGTTCTAAGATACTTCAACATGGGAGAACTTCCGATCGTCACTCACGACCCAAATGATGGAATAGAAGCTACGAAACTTGATATCATCCATTTACTAAAATCCAGGGAAACAAACAAAATTAATCGCACATTTCTAACTCATTTCTTCGTGAGGTTTCACGCCAAGTTTTTCCTATTTTAGTACTTGATGTATATCAAACTGACAATAGGCTCAATCAAAAAAAAAAAAAAACTGGATACTAGGGTGAGTACCTCTTGTTCTCTAGTAATCCTCGTAGTTTATCGATCAACTGTCTTTCATCCAACTCAGGGTACTTATTCTTGTCAATTTCAAAGAGAATGTCGTTGAGAAGTTTCTTCGCACTTGGATTCCTTCCTACCGGAACAAAAGCGCTGCAATCAAAAGGGGATTGGAGCTTATCGTACAATGCTTTGGCAAGAGTTGTCTTGCCAAGGCCTCCGAATTCAAAAATGGAGACTATCTTGAGTTGCTTGTGCACATCACCATCACTCAGCATGTTGGTTAGCTGGTTCAGTGGCCCATCAATTCCAACTAGATCTTTTTTATCCTTGTACAGAGCCAATAGGCGAGGGTCAGCCATGATTGGACGAGCTGGATTAGCGACGACCTCGTTTACCTTGTACCTATCACGCCGGTCTGCTGCCTCCTGGACACGAATCTTAATGCCTTTTATCTCATCTGAGATCTCATGGCGAGTCTTGCCCTTGGTGAACACGTCGCCTATCTTCTTCATGAGCCGCTTGAACTTGCGCGGCTTGACGGCGGGCTGAGCGCCCTCGACACCTACCAGGAACTTGTCGATGATGTCCTCCATCTTATATGACAAGTCCCTGACCTCGTCGGCCCAGCTCTTGACCTGCTCGTCGAGCTGGTCCCGCGGCACGCCCCCAACCTTGCGGAGGGCGACGCACATGCTCGTCAACTCTCTCTGCATATACTCGATGTCCTCCTTGACGCCGGTCTGCAGCTTGTACTCCTCGGCGAGGAGGTCACCGAGCTTGAGGAGCAGGCTGCCCATGGCCCCCGTTGCGAGGTCCATGGTTGCTCTCACCAGCTGGTTGCTCGGTTTGTTTGGGAGTGGTTAGCTATGTCCTCACGTAGGGTTCTTTACCTCTAGTTGAGGTCCAATTGGAAGGGGGCTATTTGATAAAATGCCCTGCTTTACTTTGGCATTTGCCCCAAACGTCACCTTTACTTTGACATCGATGATATGCCCTGTTTTACTTTGCCCATTTGCTCAAATGCCCCATTTGGATGGTTTACTGCTAATTAAAATAATAGACTCTTAATCTAATCTAATATGTCATGTGCAGTTACCCTTATACCCCTGGGTGTATTCATCTAGATCGAGCCCAATCTCATCTCTCTCTCGCGTCTCTGTCCCCATACGAACGAGGCGGGCAGGTGACGCCGGCGACTCGACCGGAAGCGGCCGGCCGCCGCGACCAAGCCCGAGCGAAGCGCTGTCCTCCGCCGCCGCATCCTTCCTCGCCCCTCTCCTCGGGGACCGACCGGCCGCCGTGACCAAGACCAAGCTGGTGGCGACCTCGGAGGCGACCTCGCCGGCGACGACGAACGGGTGGCGGCGCATCCCGGCGTCCAGAGGTGAGTCTCTTCCACTTCTTACTACCCTCCTCTGCTCAATACTTTCTGATATTTTTTGGTCTGTTGGTAGAAACCCTAGAATCAAGGGATGACTTTGGACTGAGGAGTGCCATGGATTCCGTGAGCAGTACCACAGCTCCTGAATGGTAAGTTTCTCCTCTTGATTTTCGGACTGTGTATTTCTCATGTTAGAGGCGGAACAATACGATTAGTGGTTCCTCTCTAACTTGTGCAATTTTCCCAATTCGAGTAGGAGCGACGCCGACGATAACTTTGACATAACTTTTAGAGTCGCTGAGTTTGTCGCCAAGCTTGATGATGGTCGTCAAGTCCATTGTCCAAAGCAAGATGTTGTGTGGCGGCAGGTTAACACTAGAGGGATGACATTGGAGAAGCTAAAATCAAGGCTGGGAGAGTATGTCTCCTATGGTTCATGTCAGGAGGTGCATCTTTTCTGTGAAGACAAGACTTTAGGAGGGGTTCATACTATCATCCAAAATGGCAGTGAGTTGCTTGTTGCATTTATGGACAGATGGGAATCAAAACAGCTCGTTTTTATGGCTAAAGTAGTGGACTTAGCTAACATACCATCAACTGCTGCTAGCCAATGTAGTATCATATCAAATGCTGAAATTTCCAGTTGCTTACAAAATGATGACAACGTAGGCATCGGCGATTCTAGTGATGTGAATGCAGACCATATACCTATTGTGGACTGGTCCACCATTGAGATTGAAACAGTAGAAGATGGTTCCATGGATGCTCCTATATCTCAAGAAAAGATGTGTTTGGCATTAGGCATTAATGAAAACTCAATTCTTCATGCTCCTGCACCTATAGTTGAATCTGTCATTGATAAGGAGATGTTAGATGAAGCAGCAATACCAGTTGATGACAAGATGCCAGAAGAGTTAAACATTTCTTATGACATAGACCACCCTACTGTAGAGATCGGGACAATGTTTCCTTCTATGAATGATTGTAGAATGGCAATAAGACAATTTGCCATCAATGAAGAATTTGACCTGGGGGTCAAAAAGGCTGACCGGACTAGGTGGTCCAGAGAATGTTTGGCCGAGGGGTGTCCATGGACTATAACAGCCCGTCTAATGGCAGATAAGAAAACGACAAGGGTACTAACATCTATCTTTTGCAGCTCATTGACTGATTAAATTGTGACTTGTTTTTCACTAATATACATCTTTATACATGCAGATTACCCAAATAGTTGGGCCCCATAATTGTTATTCAAGCAGCCAGCTGACATCTGCCATGGCCTCTCAAGCATGGGTGAAACAAAGGTCAATCAAGATACTCCGAAAAGAGCCAAACATAGGTGCTAAGGCCCTTAGAAAGAAGCTTCAGGATACTTACAATGTTAAAATGGAGTACCACACCGTATGGAAGGGAAAAGAAAAAGCTATGGATGAGGTATTTGGCACTTGGGGTAATAGCTGACAATAGATGGGGCAGCAGCAAGTGCCGCATGTGTCGAGCTACCAAATGCTGAAATTTCAGTGGCTGCTCAGTGCACCCCCACAAAGAACTCTATGGTTGCTACGTTGCAAGCTAGCCCTGGGCCGGTCACCAGAAGGTGCACAACTTGCTTCTGTGTTCTTCATAAATTAGATTTTATGAATGATTCTAACCTTTGCAAACATATGTCTTCTAGGCAACTATCTTTGGCAATGGCTGAGGATGCAGCATTAGAGCGTGTGGCGTCGCCACCAAGAAATGTCCAGAAAACTGCTCCAAAGAAGATCACTCCAAGGAAGAAGAAAAAGAACTAGCTTTGGCATTCTTAGGTGTTGCCGTTGGGCATTTTGTGAGATGTGGACTCACTAAAGCACTTACATTATGTGCACATGTAGCTTTGTAGTTTGTGAGATGTGGACTCACTGAAAACTTGAGATTGGCGTTCCTTTTGTGATGTAACCAGCGGCATGAGATTTCTGGTCCTTTTGTGATGTAACCAAATACATCAGATTGTGCTCCCTTTCGATCTGAATATCTTATTTCAGTGTGCAATTGTTGTCATTCGTTTAGTTTGTTTGTAGAGAAGTGCTGTCAAAATTTGTTGTCAGTCTACTGTTCAAATTTGAGGTTATTTGAAGTCACGGTGGAAGAGAAAAGAGCTCAGACGTGAGATGAGAGGGCAGGGGCAAAACAGTCACTGCAGGTCTAAGATTAGATGTGAAATCTGTTATATTCAGTGCTGGGGCATTTGAGCAAATGGGCAAAGTAAAACAGGGCATATCATCGATGTCAAAGTAAAGGTGACGTTTGGGGCAAATGCCAAAGTAAAGCAGGGCATTTTATCAAATAGCCCTATATATGTACTGTCCTCGATCCAGGCTTAACAGTTGGCTTCATCTAATAAGAAAAGGGAAGTGCTAGGCGTCCCCGGGGATGGGAAACCACCGATCCCTCCGGAGAAAAATCTCTGGGTCGTACGCCCCGATGGCTGGACCAAATCGATCGACTGACACGTAGCGAAAGTAATGTGGACCAATTAGCCTCTAATTTCCGGTATAATCCCGTTCACTTCTCCGGCCTTCTGCATTGCTGCCTCTCCTCGCCGACGGAATTCTCCTTCTCGCTGTGTTGCGCCGAAATTGTGTCTTCTTGGCGTCTCGGTTTCCCAGCCGGGCGCAGCGACGCGTCGCTTCGCTCTGCGGCGAGGAAGCGTCTGCGCCACGGCGGCGTCGATGCAGGCGAGCGCGCCTTTTGAAGCGTCGCCGTTAATGGTGTGGCAGGCAAGCCATTGGACGGCCGGAGTTAAGGCGACCTCATCCGTTCGCCTCCCCGGCCGCTATATAGAGCGGGTTCCTCGCCGTCTCCACCATCTCACACAGCCATCTCCATCCCACACATAGCCATGGCCTCTCCCCGGCGCGCCACGGAGGAAGAGAGACGAGCGCAGACGGAGGCCCGTCGTCGCCGCCGTGACAGCGACATGGCTCGCCGCCGTGACAACGCTCCGCCACCTCCTCCACCGCCTCCTCCGCCACCGGCGAATCAACTCACGGAAGCCGAGGCGCGCGAGCTCGTCCGCACTAACACGCCGGTGCCAGCGAACTGCGTCCTGCCCGAGGGATGGGCCATGAACCCAGTGCACGTCCCCGTTGCACCCATGCTGGCCGGCCAGGCGCGGCTCGACTACGTCGCCTCGTGCATGGGGATGATGGCGCCGGAGCTGCACGACGACCCCAGGTTCGAGCCGAACTCGGCGTACTGGGACAAGCAGGTCGAGCTCGAGCACGCCTACCGCCTCCACTCCTTCTTCGCCCCCGAGCCGCCTGCGGCCTGGCTCGAAGGCTCCGACGATGACGGCCTCACCAACACCACCGACGAGGACTTCGCAGCGGGCATGGAACGGGAGAGGGTTCGCTACGAGGCGGTGGAGCAGGCTCGTCGCGCAAGATCGGAACGAGGCCACGTGCAACGTCCTCCGCCGCAACCTCAACAAGCGGCGGAGGAGGTCGATGGTGATGATGACGGCTTAGGGGACTGGCCGCCGACACCGGAGTGGGCTCCCGGCCACATGCAGCTCGCCATCGAGGCTGACATAGCCTCTGCCGCCGCCACCGCCTCCGCCGCCACCACCTCCAGCTCCGCCGCCACCACCGGCTACCTCTACTGCCTCTGCTCGGACTGCCGCCGGGGTCCTGTGCTCGCCGCCGCAAGGGCCGGCGCCTGTCCCAACTGCCGGTGCCCGGCGTGCCACCCTACTTACTAGATCTAATATAGGTCTAGATTTAAATTTGAATGAATTATGTTAGTTCGAATGAAATTTCAATGAAATATATGCATTTTCGTAACAAAATTTCATATATGAATAATGTTTGGGCGTCGCGAGTGGGGAGCGAGGGCGCCCAAATGGGCAAGGCAGTCCGGACGGCGCTCAAAGGGCCTGTCCGGACGGCCTTTGGGCGCCGCGAGTGGAGATGCTCTGACGTAGTGGCACTCGGCAAATCAAGTATCTGATTCCAATGTGCTGAGATGCAGCGACCAAGAACAAGCACCATCGACAAGTAGCTTGGCCACAGCCAGCTTGCTGGTGCAATCTAGTAGCGGTGTTGTGAGGGACGGGGTCGAGGAGCATGTCTATGGCCGAAGCGCCGGTGGTTCGTGGCGCCGCGGGCGAGAGAGTTGCGCCGCCGGGCGCCGAGAAGCGTGGTCGTGGACCCCAGGGACGAGGGTGGCCATGGAGACCGGGGCAGCGCGGCGAGCACCGATGGATCCGTGGACGAGTTTGGCCATGGAAGTCTTGGAGAGCAGCAACCGCCAGTGAATTCGCGATACAGTAGCAGGGGAATTCCGGCGGCGGCGAGAAGTGTTAGCACCCGTGCGACAATGGAGAAGGAAACTGGAAGTTCGAGATTAAAGTGGGTCAGGCTGCTTTGAGATTCGTTATGCTACGTGTCAATCGAACAAGTTGGTCCAGCCATCGCGAGGGTACGACCCAGGTCGTATAGGATTTTTCTCCGATCCCCCCGCATGGAGAACCCGACAAGTGTCCCCTCCCGTATGACCACGCTTCGCTCAGAAAAAGAAAACCAATCACGCATCTCACACGGTTATCTCACATGGTTTCCCTTCCCCGCATGCCTCGTTGTCAACCACACACAAGTCAAAATTAATGTCAAATCCGCCGCCCTCGTCGTCGGGTGAGCAACCGGCGCTCCCCCACTGTCGATCAGTACTGCTTCCACCCTTATGTGATTTGCGTCATAAGCATAAAAGATTGCTACAAAACCCACTAAGAATTGCACCTGTTGAACAAAAGTTTTGCATCTAATGAAAAACAATATGCTACTATCGTCATGTAAATTTGCATCATGGGGAGAAATTTCTGCTACAAACCTTCTAAAAATTTGCACCTCATGAAAAAAGATTGCATCTTTAAAATTGCTACAACTGATATGTGAATTTGCATCGAAGGGAGAAGAAATCTGCTACATCAAACCAACAAGGATTTGCTACAGAATAGGATTTGCATCAAAAGAATTTGCTGCTACAAATCTTCCCAAAATTTGCACCACATAAAAAAAGATGCATCATACGACAAATAAGATTGCTATGGTAGCACCGTGGTAGTACCGCTACACACCTACGGCAGCACTGTGCGCCGCCTATGGTAGCACCGCCGGTCGCCGGCCGTCAATGGCAGCAGCGCGGCCATCCGTGTTAGCACCGCCACGATATGGTAGCACCGCCGGGCGCTGGGCACCAATGGCAGCACGGCCCGCCACCAATAGCAGCACCGGGCGGCCTTCCGCGGTGGCGCTGCCATGCACCTTCGGTAGCACCACAGGTCGTCGATGGCAGCAACTGCACCGCTGAACTGTTCGAGGCGGAGGTCACAGCAGGGCTTTGACAGCTCTCCGGCGCGGGCTGGAGTCACAGCCACGAGATGCTCCCCAGCGGCGGATTATGGTGGGCCCGGACGGAGGCAAACCGGTGAGGTCGGCGTTGTGTAGCTCCAGGCCCCGGCGCGGTGGTGTGGAGCAGCACCGGCGGCTGCTGAGCTCGGGATAGAGCGGAAGGAGGAGATGGTGGCGGAGCAGTTCCCTTGTCGGCGACGAGGCGCACGCAGCGGTCGGGCCTACATGGAGATGAGGCGTAGCTTTTCCATTCCATGGCCGCTTGGCCGTGATGGGGGAAAATACGAGACAGACGCGTGAGAGATGCGACTGGGAAGGCTGGGCGAGCGGTATCAGGTGGGTCCCGCGATAGACACGTGGCAGCAGCAGAAAGCGGAGGACGCGAGCGACTCATCCCCGGATGATCGTAAGACTTTTCCATAAAAAAAAGGGCTTAATGACATCATTACATGAGCTTGGCTGCACATTTTGTCTGTCGAGACGATCATGCGTGTGTTCTTCTTCAAGGTAAAGGGGGATTTAATGCTTTATTAATAAAACTCATGTGAAGGTTCACATTCGAAAACAATCAATTGGTCACATGACAGTAAACATTACATACGTACTATCTTCCATTTGCATTAGATATGTACCTTAGTCAATGTTTGAACATGCTTGTGTTTCATTTGCATAAGATATGTACCTTAGGATGACTCCAACGGGGCGACGCAAACGGACGCGCGTTTGGTCCGCGTTTGGTCCGTTTGCCTCGCCAAAAGGACGCGCATCCGGCCCAGGTCCGCCCCTTCCCGGCCACTGCGCCCAACGAGGCCGACGCATTGAGTTCGCCCGGCCAGGGTTTTTGATCATTTTAGGGTTTTTGATCACATTGCAACAAAACAAGTATAAGAAGCAAAATAAACATAATCCCGGCCTCACACAGGCCATGTCTGTATACATACCCAAATATACAAATCCCGGCCATCGGCCATGTTTTTTCGGCCATAGTTCAGCACCGGCATGCAACATAAAATAGAAGGACCGAGATTTGATCAATCTTGGTCCATGTAGTACCTTTGCTTCTTCTTGTAGTAGGCCTTCTTCCTAGGGGTGAAGGCCGAGAGATCCATGTCCATGATCCTGGCCTCCTCGGCGCGTAAGGCGAGATCAAGGTCCTTGGCCATCAGGTCGACCTCCTTCTCCTTCACGTCGGCTTCCCTTGCTCTTACCTCGACCTCCTTGGCCCTAGCCGCGGCCTCCTTGGCCCTTGCCTCGGCTTCCTTGGCTCTAGTCCGAGCGTTTTCCTCGTCTATATCGAGCCTCTTCTTCTGCAATTCGAAGAAGAGCTTGGAAGACATCTCTCTCTCTAGGCGTTCCTTTTCTCTCCTTTCCTCCTTCTTGTCACATGACTTGTCCTTTTGGGATAGGAACCCGTTCAATGTCTCTTGCAACGCAAGGGTTGTTGCATCGCATTTCAACTCGGCCTTCGAGTTGTTCTTCCCCCTTGGCCTCCCCTCCTTCTCCGTTGTGCCCTCTTCCTTATCATCTGGCTGCCCACCTTGCTTGAGGGAGGCATAGAGGTCCTTCCACTTCTGTTGGTCCTTGAGTGCCCGGTAGCAATGGGTCAAGTTGAAGGTCTTCTTATGTTGAGCCTTGAAGGTTTCTAAAGCTTGCAACACCTTTGCATACAAGGTTATGGCAACCAAAATCATTGCAACGAAAATGAATAAGAAGGGAAGAGGAATTACCAATTCCTTCACTCCATAGCCACTTTGCGGCCGGGCTTGGACGTTCTCAACGGAGCCGCAAAACTTGCTCATCTCTGCTTGTATGTGGAGCCACCTCTTGGAGATAGATAGCTCGGTCCGCTGCGTTTGAATGTTATAGGGCGGAAGGATTCTGCACTCATTGTAGCGCTTGGTGAACCGCCCCCAATATGCCGACCCTCTTTGCTCGGCCCCGAGAATTTGGTTGGTTCCAACCTCGATCCAGGACTCGCAAATGAGCACGTCTTCCTCGGGCGTGAATGAGGCGCCCCTTTGGCTGATCTTCCTCTTCATGGCCTGGGCTTGGGCATCGAGCTCCTCATCAAAAACCGGCTCAGCATCGATGTTGATCACATCGGGGCCGGTCGGCGGAACTTCATCTTCTCCGGCATTGTAGTCGTCGTCGGCGTACTGATTGTTGTCCCTAACCATGTCCTGGAGGACGTCCTCCCTGTCGTAGACGTCCTCCTCCTCCTCATAGTACCTAGGGTCACTCGGCGACGGCCTGGGCAAATCGCCGAACAGGTTACGTGTGGCATGGGCGGCGACCACTGCCGGGGCAGCTGCACGCGCTGCCGCAGTCTGCGGCGCGGGCGAGTCTGCGGCCAATGGTGTAGCGGCCGCGTTGAGATCAAGGATAGGTACCTCGACCGCGGAATCGGCTGAGGTAGGGGAAACCCGCGGCGGCATGGTTCCCGGGAGGTACCCTTACGCAGGCGATGGTGCCGTCGCGGAAGATCTCGACCTTGGCTGTCGTGCCGCCGTAGCGTTGGAGCTAGCCGCCGCAGTCGTGACCCCGACCGCGGCCGCAGTCGGGGTAATCCCTATCAGGAGGAGGGCAGCGGTCGCGGCCCTGCACACGAGGTCAGATTTGTTCGCCTCGCCCTGCTGCTCGGCGGCGGCCTTCTTGGCGGCGTCGAGCTGGTCCTGCTTCAACCTCTTCCTCCGGTTGCCCCGCTTCTTGGTCTCTGCGGCCCTCTGCTCTGGCGTGAGTTCCTTCTTTGCTTTCTTTTTAGCTTGGGGCGCAGGTCCAGCGGCGATGCCGGCGGCGGCAAGTCCAAACTCGGGGGCGGCTGCGGCGGCGGCGTCGGAGGCAGCGTCGGCCATGGCTAGGGCGGGACTGTGGACTGGGGTTTTGGGAGAAGAGAGGCCGAGTGTGAATTTCGCCCAGAGAGCAGACTGGAGGAGGACACAAAAGCGGTCCGCCACGCGTCCGGGGCCGACGCATCGGTGGCCCAAATTTGGGCCAGGAATGCGTCGCGGCGGACAGAAAAATTGACCGCGGTCCGTTTGCGTCGCCCCGTTGGGCCGTGTTTTTGTCCCTCGTGGACAGAAACGGAGGCGCGCGGACTCGATGCGTCGCCCCGTTGGAGTCATCCTTAGTCATCCAAATGAGTCACACAGTGTGCCGGCTCGGGGAGTGTCCCAGGTCGCAGGAGTCCGCTTCACTCCAGAGTTTGTTCGAGATTGTGGTAGCAGTTTGCCGGCTTCTACAGATGCCGGCGGTGTAATTAGGAAGTCGCCGTGTTCTTTGTCCTGAGGCGGGTGGCCTTGAGTGTTGTGTGAGCACCCGTATAGTCTTACATGTCTAGTACAGAGTACCTAGATAGGAGTACCTAGATAGGACGAGCTAGCATCATGTACAGTGGTTCCGAGTGTCTGGAGGTAGTCCACAACCAACAATGGCGGGTTATCATTGACGTCATAGGCGTCACATCAAGTCAGGGTGTGATGTCTTAGTTGACTTTGTAAATTCGGCCTTAGAGCATCTCCATTAGGGCCTCCAAATCGGTGTTCGGCACCCCCAATTGAGGGACATGTGTCCGCCCAAGTTTCGGAGGCCGCCCACAGCGGTGCCCCCCAAACGGTCCGAGATGCCGACCAAAGTACAAACACCATGTGGGCGTTTAAATGGAAATCAAATTTTGACTCGAACTCAAACAAATTTAAATGTAAACCTTCATAATCCAAATCCTACGACGCCTACACGGCGGCGCCTCCACTGCAGCGGGCTCGTCCGCCGCGTAGGCACGTGCTGCAGCTTTGGCAGCGGCATTTTGTGCCAAGGCGGCCTCGTACTCGCCTCTAATGGTGCGGCCGGGATCTGACCAGAACCTCGTCCGCCCCTCGGCGTTCTCATTTGGTGGTGGTTACTCACCGTCGAAACGGTAGAGCGCCTTTTGCCGCTCGTTGCCGAAGTACGTGAGCCAATATGGATGGTGGGAGAATGGATCGTTGGCTTTGGGTACAGGTGCCACCGACACCTGCCCAAGCTAATCGCAAAGCCGTTAGGCAACTTCGCCTTGGCGGGCACAGGATGCCATGCTCGGCGAACACTTTAGCCTCATGCCAGCTTAGCCACCTCCTGTTCACGACCATGGTGGCGAGGCGCGCTAGGGGGTGAGAAGCGGAAGAAAGGCGAGGAGGATGAAGGCAAGCAACACGGCGGTCACGTTTTATATGCGCCGGCGTCGTATAAAGCTATAGGCCGCTTCGGAAGCCAGGATAATCATCGCATCGTTGGCACCTCGAACGACGGCGATGTTTAAAGCTGGCCACTGCACATCGAGCTCCGGTGTCGGTGTAATAAATGTGACCACTTTTCCAGATTCAAAGTTAAACTTAAGACGATACAAACTTAAACTAAACGATACAAACTTAAACCTAAAACGGTACAAACTTAAACTAAACTAAACCCTAATCTAAACGCCGCCGCTCGGGCCAGCCTCCTCGTCGTGCGCGGCCATCTGGCTCTGGGCCAAGTGCAAGCGCACGCGCTGATAACCCACAAGTATAGGGGATCGCAACAGTCTTCGAGGGAAGTAAAACCCAAATTTATTGATTCGACACAAGGGGAGCCAAAGAATATTTATAAGCCTTGACAGATGATTTGTCAGTTCAGCTGCACCTGGAAGTAGACTTGCTCGACACAGTTTATCAGTAGCAATAGTTTTATGACAGTAGCAGTAGTGAAATAATAGCAGCAGTAAAATAAAGACAGCAGTAATAATTGCAGTAGACAGCAGGATTAAAATACTGTATGCATAGGGATGGATGAACGGGCGCTGCATGGATAAGATAATTCATGAAATAGTCATACATAGGGCAATTGCAGATAAATAACAATAAGGTATCCAAGTAATATTCAATCATAAGCATGTGTTCCGTATTTAGTCGTACGTGCTCGCAATGAGAAACTTGCACAACATCTTTTGTCCTACCAGCCCGTTTGCAGCGGCGCCTCAAGGGAAACTACTGGTAATTAAGGTGCTCCTTTTAATAAAGCACCGGAGCAAAGCATTAACACTCCGTGAACACATGTGATCCTCACGTCACAACCATCCCCTCCGGTTATCCCAATTTCTGTCACTTTGGGGCCTCGGGTTCCGGACAACAACGTGTGTATACAACTTGTAGATATGAACCAAAACAATAATTATCATCATGATTCAATAACATGTTCAGATCTGAGATCATGGCACTCGGGCCCTAAATGTCAAGCATTAGACATAACAAGTTGCAACAATGACATAAAGTACTACCGATGGATACTAGGCACTATGCCCTAACAAATCTCACAACTATTACATGAATGATCTCATCCAATCCCTACCATCCCCTCAGCCTACAGCGGAGAATTACTCACACATGGATGGGGGAATCATGGATGGTCGATGGAGAAGCGGCGGTGATGATGATGGCGATGATCTCCTCCAATTCCCCGTCCCGGCAGGGTGCCAGAACGGAGTTTCTGATCCCCGAAATAGGGTTTTCGATGGCGGCGGAGCTCTGGATGTTTTCTGGAAAAAGTGACGAACCCCCCCCCCCCCGAAGTTTATAGGTCAGAGGCCTTATGTAGTCCAAAGGAGAGCGCTGGGGGCCACACAGGGTGGCCACACCAGCCCTGGGCGCGGCCAAGGGCCAACCGCGCCCTGGGTGCGTGTGGGCATCCTGTGCCCCTCTTTGCTTCGTCTTCTGGCTCCGTGGGTCTTCTGGAAAAATAGAATTTCTGGAATTTTTCTGGAATTTTCCTGAAACTTTGACTTTCTGCACAAAAACAAGACACCAAGGCAATTCTGCTGAAAACAGCGTTAGTCCGTGTTAGTTGCATTCAAATCACAGAAATTAGAGGCAAAACAATAGCAAAAGTGTTCGGAAAAGTGGATATGTTTTGGACGTATCAACTCCCCCCAAGCTTAGCTTATTGCTTGTCCTCAAGCAATTCAGTTAACAACTGAGCGCGATAAAAGAAACTTTTACGAACACATTTGCTTCATATGATGTATACATACCTACTATATGATCAACTACTTAGCATTTCATAATAGGAACCATGCAAATAATGACACCAAGTAGCTATGCAAATCATGAAAAGATACCAAAGTACTAAGAATGAATAACATAGCATACATCTATCCACAAGAATTGCAATGTTCGTAAAAAGATATGACAAAGTGGTATCTCGCTTGCCTTTATTTGGAGGGCAAAACATAAATGCCAAGGCACCTCTGAAGTTCAAGTGAAGACTAGATATAAAGATATCAAAGATATGAGTATCATAGTTATACCTCAATTAATCGTATCCTGGGACAAGCACATTACACTAAGAACGACAGTTATGCTCTCGAAGAGGTGCTCAAAGAAAGGATGGTGACTCAACATAAAAATAAAAGATTGGCCCTTCGCAGAGGGAAGCAGGGATTAACACGTGCTAGAGCTTTTTATTTTAAAACAGAGGTAAAAATGTTTTGAGAGGTGTTTGTTAATTGTCAACGAATGGTAGCGGGTGAAACAGTATTCTACCTGTCAAACGGACTTTTAAGAGCGGCTCCCATGAAGGACGTTATTTCTACCAGCAAGGCAGATCATCCCTCTTTCTCTTTGGTTTACACACATGCAGGTATTTCACTGTTTGTCATTGCTTACTGATGAATCAGGGCAAAAGTGTGAAGAGAATTAAGGTTAAAGTTGTAATTAATTGGGACTGGGCACCCCGTTGCCAGCTCTTTTTGCAAAATTATTGGATAAGCGGATGTATATGCCACTAGTCCAGGTGTAAAAGTCCATTTGACAAATAGAATAAAGAATAACCACACTTCCTCATGAGCTGTAAACATTGACACAAAAAGGGAAATATTTTGAAGTTTTAAAGGTAGCACATGCAAATTTACTTGGAATGGCTTGAAATACCATGCATAGGAATTTTTGGTGGACTCTTTGGGATAACTTGGTTTAAAGGATTTGGATGCACGAGCAGCATTCCCGCTCAGTACAAGTGAAGGCTAGCAATAGACTGGGAAGCGACAACCACGAGAGCGATAACGGTCATAATCATGCTTGCGACAAAATAAAATTAACGGAGGCATAAAGATGATACTAAAACTCTGAGGCAAAATAGATCATCAAGGCTTAATTGACTTTTATTTTTCAGTCATAACATGTGTGAGCATGTGCCAAGTCGAATCAAGTGAATTATTCAGAGGAGGATACCATCCTGCCATACCGTTTTACGAATAGAACAATGCATGTAATATCTATATGACATGTTATTACTATTAGCAATTTGGTACTGACCATAAGAAGACATGAACTACTAAGCAATCATTAAATAACATAACCACTACCATGATAGCTAAGCATGTTCACATGAGTAGGTATATTTACAAAAATGAAAAACAAATAGAGTTCATACCAGCCTTTTACCACATCCGATTGTCGTAATCGTCATTATTGCTTTTCACTTGTGTGGCTTGAATGATGTGAAATGATAACCAAGCCCAAGTGGAACCACGGAAATTTTCGAACTCCTGAAACAACTATACAAAACAGCAGAAGAACAACAAATATTTTTGGGTTTTCGATTTAAAGCAAGCATAGAAAGAAACAAGCAAACAAAGCAAAATCTTTTTGGATTTTTGAATAACAAACCGAAATGAAAAATAAAGTAAACTAGCACTACAAATTCAAAAGCAAGAGAAATAAAGGAAATATTTTTGGTCTTTTGGTGTTTTGCGAAAATAAATGGATACAAGAAACAAAAGAAAAGAAAAGAAACAAACTAAACATGGATATACAAAGTACCGACATGATATGAATATGATAAAATGAGTGAACTTGTCGGCATACCTCCCCCCAAGCTTAGGCTTTTGGCCTAAGTGGGAGACAATCATCCCCATGGCTGCCAGCTAGGCGCACCCTCAGTGTGTGACGAGGAGGGTTCCTCGTCCGGTAAAAGCTCGAGGATGCACCACCGTAGTACACGGTGTAGTCCTCAGGGGGCGCCACGAAGGTCTCCTGTCGGTCTCAGGGTAGTGCTGTAAATGGAAATCGGTGCACCGAGGTGGTTGTCCAAATCCTCCCTCGAATACGATAAGGACCCCTGAAAACACTGAACAAACTAGGCTGTGGAAGCCGGACCTCCTCAGGTCCATTAGCAAAAACAACTCTATACATCAAATGTCCATTATGAATTAGTAGTAACAAAATCATGAAGTTTCATGGCAGCAAGATCAGTCTTTCCAATCAATAATTCATCAGAAGGATCAACAGAAAGACCAAGGTCAGCTAAAACACGTGCAGCAATAATGCCTCCAAAGATGGGACCTTTGGCGGCAAGGCGGCGAGCAATCAAAGCGCCAAGGTTGTAGGTTTTATCCACCAACTCGCGTGGCTCTGCCCTGATCTTCCTCGTTGTCCCAGATGGAGCAACACCTATGACCCTGCAAAATCTTTTCAAGTCCATGTTGCATGCATGATCATAAATCTTAAACTCAACAGTGGGGTTAAAAGTAGAGTTATTAAACTTAAAGCTTTCAACAAAAATCTTAGTGAGCCTAGCATATTGTGGCCTCTCATCCTGCATGAATTCCATCAAGCCAACATTGTTAATCATTCTCATGAAGTCATCATAAATCCCTGCATCTCTCATAAAGCTAAAACATGGAAAAATAGATGGATGAGGAACACCATCATCTTCCTCTTCACCAATCCTTGGTGCCAAGAGATCCTCATTATATGATGGCCTAGGTAGACCCCTTGATCTTGAGGCCCTTGTTTCCCTTGAGGAGGATGGTGTTTGCCTCTCAAAGATTTCTCCATAAGTGTGTTTATCCATCTTTCTTTTCTGAAATTTTAAACAAACCTCATAAAAAGTGATTTTGGAGTGGTTAAATCAAGGGAAGCACTAGGGAGACTTGCTAGGTGACTAAACATGCATCAAACCATTTAATCTAAACAAGAACAAGCATGCAAGCTCTATTAACATGTCACATACAGTACCAAAATGCCAAAGATATACTCAACTAAACAAAATTCTACTTGGATAATCGGAGGAGTCACATACCGGAGAGCAATTGATCCAAATTTCAGCAGCAAAGATGGGCTGAGCAAGTAGATCGAAAAATGTCGAGCAAGAACAGCAAGAACACGAGTTTGAGCAATGGTGGTGTGTTTGGTCGGGAGAGAGAAAGGAGTGGGAGGGGGATGAGTAAGTGGAGGGCCAGGTGGACCCCACACCAGGGTAGGGCGCGGCCTGCCTCCACCGCGCCGTGGTGGCGTTTGGTGGCCTGGTGGGTCCCCCTGGTCACTCTCTGGTACTCCCACGTTCCTCTTTAAAAACTAGGACTTGCAAAATATTTTTAAGAATTTTTTGAAAACTTTAATTTCTGACATTTTCTGGGTGTTTTAAACAATGAAACTTGGCAATAATGAATTTATGTATATACTAAACATTACTTAACTTGGAAAATTACAGTAGAAAAATAGTAGGTAAAAACAAAGGAGAGAAAGAAAATGTTGTTTAGCAATTTTATGCATGTAAAACATATTTGTTAACAAGGTTGATCAAGTCTTGCCACCAAATACATTTTATATGACATAAAAGAATTAAACCACATTGAACAATTATGTTACCTTAAATTGTATAGGTATAGATCCAATCATAAGATATTGAAGTTCTTCATGAGGTTCATATATAGGGCAATCAATACTTCCCACTTTGATACTTTTAAAATTGGTAATTGTATTCACTCCAAATATCTTGTCCAGTTTCTTGGGAAAATAAACAGTATGCTCTTTATCATTAACATGGAAAGTTACTTTTCCTTTGTTGCAATCAATAACAGCCCCTGCAGTGTTAAGAAAAGGTCTCCCAAGAATATAGACATATTATCATCTTCAGGCATTTCAAGCACAACAAAATCAGTTAATATTAAGCAATTATTAGCCACTTGAACAGGAACATCTTCACATATACCAACAGGAACAG